>JAPCYS010003523.1:0-54038 GCA_028641055.1 Alopecurus myosuroides
ATCGACGAATAAACATGACATCGACAATCCCGGCCACAATTCCGCGATCATCAATCAACTAGGTATAACTTGCTTCCGCTTGAACTAACCCCTCATTTGTGTACCTTTTCCATTTGGACTGGCTCTTTTATATGGATTGGCATTGCACTAGTGGCGTCGAGAGTGTGTGTTTGGCACTTTTGAGAGCGTAGTTTCGAGTAGGCTTGGCATTGGAAAAATAAATAAATAAATAAATAAGAGAAAAGATTTAAAAAATCGATGCCAAGTGCTATCAAGAGTTGGAACGAGTAGCTTCGCGAGCAAACTAGAAAGAGTGATCGGTTTCCCAATGGTGCAAATCTTGTTTCCTTTTAAAAAATTTCAATTCGAGCTAGCGTTCTCATTGTGTTGGTGTGGCATTGAGCACAGTCTTCGTTAGGAACATTTCGCTTTCGCTCATCCATTGGTCACACTAACCCCACTCATCATTTGTGTGTGTTTTCTCCTTTGTTTCCTCTCCACGTGAATTTGGTTCTTTATTAACTTGTAATTGTGGTTCATTTCTACCTTTAACAACAAACTTTTCGCTGTATTTGGTTGATTTTCCTTGCCACTTTTCCTAACCCATTTGAGTTCCTCATAAAGTGTGTGTGTGTTGTCGCTTTTTCTTTTCTTTCGATCTTTTAGAGCTCACTTGTGCAATACCGTACACCTAGGAAGTCTACTTGCTTCAATACGACCAAAAAGGGTAACATTGGACAAGTGAGACACATTTCACATCATCATATTGGTATCACTTGTGTGTATTTGAGATGGCTAGGGAAGGAGCATGTACAAGCGCGGCTCAGATGATGATGGAAATCCCTTCGCCAACAACAACCACCACAACTTTGTCACCCATCATGAGCATGTGAAACTATGCCAAATTGTGCGGGATGCCTTGGAACGCTATGAGCGTCGCCTTCAAGCACAAGATAAAAGGTTCAATTATCAAATGGCGGGAATCAACGTCAACTTGGAAAATCTTGCTAACCGCCATCGATCATCTTCCTCATCACACGGCATAAGGAGTTCATCAATATCAAATCGACCACATATCAACCTCATGCTCCTTATCAAGTTGGTCGCCATGATCGACATCCTCACATGGAACATGGTGTACTTCACCACCAAGATCATGAACCCCCACCATCACCACAAGTGCATCACCGAAATTGGTTTGAGGATAGTTCGTCTCCTTCACCACCTCCTCGACATCGCCAAGGATGTGATGAACAACCTCAACCTCCTCCTCGACGGCAAGATCTTCGACACCATACTCCACAACCTCCTCTAATCTCCGCAAGTGACTATGGTGAACATGACTACATGGAAGGTGCTCGACCACATTGGAGACCTCCAAGGCAACACCATCCTCAACAGGCTAATGAAGCTCAAGAAAATGTGCATCAACACCATAATGACCTCCATGAGCAAGAACATCCTCAACATAATCATCATGATCAAGAAGATACTCAACACTGTGAAGATCGACTACAACGTCATCAACGACTTCATCCTCATGATAACCGACACCACCCTCCTCATAATCATCAAGATCGCCAAGAACATGCACAACATGAACCTAAACATGATCGTCAACACATCTATGATGAATATCCCAATGAGCGCAATGCTCGCCCAAATGAAGATAACAACATGAGCGCCATTCGCTATAATGTCCCTAAATTTATTGGTTAAAATGATCCGGAAGCATTCCTCTCATGGGATCTCAAAGTTGACAAGATTTTTCGCATCCACAACTATGGTGACAATAAAATGGTTGCTATGGCTTCTCTTGAATTTGATGGATACACCCTCTTGTGGTGGGATCAATTACAAGTTTTAAGGATGGAGACCTGAAATGCCACCAATCAACACTTGGAATCAAATGCGAGAATCCATGCACGCTCGATTTGTACCTCCTCACTACAAGTGAGACCTATACAAGAAGCTAGAAGAGATTAAGTAAGGAATGAGAACGATTGATGAGTACTTCAAGGAAATGGAGATCTCTATGATACGAGAACATGTGGTTAAATCTCAAGAGCAAACAATGACCCACATCAAGAAGCTTATTGAGTTCCAACCATATGATACTATTGTTAGCCTTGTCCATCAAGCCCTCAAGGTTGAACTCCAAATAGCATAGGATTTCAAATGATGAAAACGAAAGGCCTTTTTCGCCTCTAAATATTCTACCTTGACGCCTCCAATGGCCCAAGCATATACAACAAGTGCCTCCAAAGTAAATCCAAGAGCTCCAAATACAACAACCAAGTCTCCTCCACAGTTCAAGAAACAAGAGACTACAACCACCAACACAAGTGCTCCTCAAGTCAAGTCAAGCACAATCGCTTGCTTCCAGTGTGGTGGTAATGGACACAAGTCTTTTGAATGCTCAAACAACAAGATAATGATTGTCAACCATTATGGTGAACGTGAATCTATGAGCTCTTACAAGTACTATGCTTTGTACCAAATTGTTGTGAACCCCTTGGATGAAGAACAAAATGACGAAGAAAACGTCTATTGCGAAGTGGAAAAAAGCCCATCCTTGGTGGTTTCACGAGTGCAAACACCATATCCGCAAGAAGAACAAGATCAAAGGTGCAACCTCTTTCAAACATGAGCCTGAATAAATGGCAAGTCCATCAAGGTCATCATCAATGGTGGAAGTTTTCATAACCTTGCTAGCAAAGATCTTCGCGACAAGCTCAACTTTCAATACAAGAAGCATCCACACCCCTATCAAGTGCATCTTAGAGACTCCAGCACATTCAAGATTCAACATACGGTCAATGTCCAATTCAAGATTGGCCCATATGAAGACACCATCGAGCGTGATGTCGTGCCTATGACCGTGTGTCACCTCCTTCTTGGAAGACCTTAGCAATTTGACGAAGGTGCAATGCATGATGGTTGCACTAATCACTATAGCTTCAAATAGAACAATAAAACTTTCATGCTCCGTCCTATGATTCCAAGTCAAGTTATCGCTGACAATGCAAAGAATCTTGCATGAGCACAAAAAGAGCAAAATCTAGTGAGTTGAGTGGTGAGAGAGAGAACCACCAAAAAGTTAGTGAGAGTCACAAGCCAAACATGAGGAGAAAAATAATGAGTGCTTCAAAAGGCCTTTCCTTACTCGCCACTAAACGTGAGATGAGAGAGATTCAATACAACCCATCCATACTCCACTTTATCCTTGTGTGCAAAGGCGAAGTCATTGACACTAACGACATAACAAATTTCCTTCGTCTTTGTTACCTATCTTGTAGAAATTTGAGGATGTATTTCACGAAGAACTTTCCCCGGGCTTATCTCCTCTTCGAGGCATCAAGCACTGAATCGACCTCATATCGGGTGCTCCCCTACCAAACTATGCTACTTACCGTACCAACCCCGAAGAGACCAAGGAAATAGAATGGAAAATACAAGAAATCCTCGACAAACGTTTTATCTGTGTCTTTTAGGCCTTATGATGTCCCGGTTATACTTGTTAGGGAAAGCTCGTTTGTCCTAGACAGGATAGCTTTCAGAGGTTCGAACACTGGAGGCCAAACACACTTCCTTCTCCTATAGAGGAGGTTTCGAGAGGGAAGCTTGAGCACGACAACAATGGCGACACGGAGCTTTTTCCCAGGTTCAGTCCACTAGTGTGGTGTAAAACCCTACTCCTGCTTGTCTTATGGATTGCACTGCTGATGGAGGGATAATAACCCGGTAGGCCAACTCCAAGGTATAACCCGGCCCAAAGGACGATGCGCAAGATCCGGCTGAGGATAAAGAAACTTCTGGAAGGCCCAAGTTTGTAGGCCTCGTAACCCGGATTGTGGATTACGGTAAAGGAAAGTTAGAGTTTGTATGCGGTGTCCGGGTAGGATTCAGGGTGCGCCTTGAAGAATAAGCCAGGGGGTACAGGTGCTTTATAAACCGACCCCTAGGTCTAGTTGAAAGAGATCTAAGAACCCTAGTAGTACCAGTTGATATCGAGCATCCAGTGTATACGAGAGATTGAGTTAATATATTGAGATTCGAGACTCGGCGACTTGATTGCCGGCTACCAGATCGAGTTCCATCATGTTTTCCTTTGAGCTAAACCCTCTCCCAAACGCCTGTGTCGTCTTGCCCCAAGATCAGTTACCCCCGGTAACGTCTGCCGTGATAATCCCACGACAGTTGGCGCCCACCGTGGGGCATGCGTCCAAAGGTGTTTACATCACGGGAGAAGCTCGGAAGAACATGGAGAATCTTGTCGTCGGCGAGATCTACATCGACCACAAAGGAGAAAAGACGATGGACGATTCCGGCTGGGGGCCAGAGTCGGATCACCTCGAATCCGGATCCGTCGTGACAATCGGCCGGATCAGCGTCTTCATTGGTATGGTATGTACTTCCGGTTCGATCCCTGACAATTTTGGGTCTGATTCTGTGTCAGGGGAGGCCACTTCTATCCAATCAGATGATGAAGAATCAGTCGGAACGACATATACGGCGGAAGAACCCATCGCGAAGTGGGAACAGCCGGAGGAACCGGCATGGACCCCGCGCGACCGGGTCGAAAGAGAGGATGATACCGAGTCTATCCTGGATCTGCTGGAAAACCGATATGAGGAGAATAACAGCGAAGGGGAACAGCATGAATTCGCGCCAAGCATCATACGCCGAGTCGCGGTTTATACGGCTCCCGCGACCAATCTCAACCAAGAGGCCATAACCCCGGCCGCGGCTGGGTCGGCACAAGCATTAGCCCGGCAGCAGGGGCCGGCTAACGGAAACACGGTTTTGGCCCAGGTTGACGGAGAGTCGGCATCGGTTACCAGTCAAGCGCCGGAAAACGAGCTACACGCAAACACGTTCGGATTCCTAGCAAACCGGACACCAGGAGCGGGTCCTTCCAATCCACAACACCCGGCCTTGTTCGACAACAATCTGATCCTAGATCCGACGGTTCTTGCCACAGTTATCACTCCAGAGAACGCGGCGGAACGAGTTAGGGATTTGGACGTAGCCCGTCGTGCATTGGAGCAACAGAGAAGGCAAGTAGAAGCAGAAAGGCAAGGGATGGTCACACGGCAACGTGAGCTGGATGCATTGGAAACTCGGCTCCGAGAGGAAACGACTAGAATACATCAAAGGCATCAAACTAGATTACCAGCATTGGGAGGAGTCATAAACCCGGCCGCACTATTTATCACGCCTCAGGATCAGCCGATTCCAGCGGCAAATCAAGGAACCGCCCCTCAGCCGACAACCGGAGGAGCACAACCGGTAGATACGCAGGCCGGGTTACTTGCACCATAGACTGGAGTCACTGCAGGCAATACCGTACCACCACCACCACCACCATCGCGTTTTCGCACACCAGCAGGTCATTACAACAATCCCATGGACAACGTGTACGCGGCAACGCTTGCACTAAATCAAATCCCCGTGAGAGAGTCACCCCACGCAGAGGAGACCCGGCGGGCGATAGATATGCTGCGCACCGCGGTAGCGCAACAGGTTAATTACCCGGATCACAGAAGTGGAATGCATGGGACGCCGTATGTCAGCCAACAACAAGGTAACGCTGGAAACATCCAAACAAGTTCGGCACGGCGGAGGGAAGAGCAGCAGCAAATGCCGCCTCCTCCACACATCCAGGCAGTACCAGCAGCATCAGCAGCGCAGGCCATCGTGGATAGTTCCAGGGCCAGGAGAGCCATGGCCGGGTCTGCGACACATGGGCCACCAGCGGTACCGCAGCCAGCTGTACCCCCTGCAGGATCACATGTTTCCCGAGTAAGACCAGCTTCAACCATTCTTGCAGGGCCTAAGTGTCTTTCGGATAGCATCAGAGCTGAACCTTACCCGGAAAAGTTCAAAGAACCGGGTAAAGTGGTAAATTATGAGCCGACTATGGATCCGGAAACATGGTTGAGCAGCTATCAGATGGCCATGTCGATTCGCAATGCGTCCGAGAATCTTCAAGCCAAGTTCATGTATCTAATGATGTCAGAAGGAGCAGCAAAGTTATGGTTCGCCAATCTACCGGAAGGATCTATTAAGTCATGGGAAGAATTTAAAACTGCATTTATCAAGCACTTTCACGGGACGTGTAGAAAGTTATTCACTATTGACGACTTAGAGCGATGTGTTCAGAAGAAGGGAGAATCGGCGCGCAGCTGGGTGCACCGGGTTATGGAAATTCTCCATTCATCTACGGATATTCAGCCCAAGGATGCGCTGCAAGCTATGGCAAAGACCTGCAAGTACACACCCTTAGTACAAAAATTAACTCACATGAAATCTAGTCGGAACGCTTCGGAGGTCACAATGGGAGAATTGATGGATGCGTGCCACAAACATGCCGCAACGGACACTACGGAAGAGGAAACTGGTGATAAAAAAGCAAAAGCAAACACAAGTAGTAATGGAAGAACTGGCAACGGATCAGCACCGGGTAACAACAGCCAGAACAAGCGTCCGTTTGAAGGAGGCTCTGAGTTTGTCGCCAATACTGAAGCTGGATCTTCCAGACCTAGGGCAGAAGGAAATTTCAATGCTGGAAATCACAATGGAGGAAACTATCAAGGGCCACCAAGGCCGGGTAATAATTGGGACATATTCAGAATGGCATGCCCGAAGCACAGCAGGAACGGTAGGCCAGCTAACCACTCCTTGGAGCAGTGCGCCGACCTACAGAGATGCAAAAATGAGGAAGTGAACAGAGCCATGCGAGGTGCAGGACGGGGAGGAGGACCGGGTCCAGGAGGAAACCCGGGCAACGGTCCACCCCCAGCCGGTAACCCGGCAGCTAGAAATCAAGGTAATAACCAAGGGGGAGCAGGAGGTTTCCAGGCTAACCCCAAACAGTTGGGTCAATATCATGTGCATACCACAGGAGGATCTAACAAGGACAAAAAGATACTGAAGCAAGCGGTCAATTCAGTTTCTTCGGCTGTCCCGAGATACCTGAGATGGTCAGAACAGGATGTAACATGGAGCAGAAGGGACCACCCGGAAAGAGTAGAACGCCCGGGAGTCTTGGCATTAGTAGTCGCACCGCAGGTAAATGGGTATGAACTGAAAAAGGTTTTGATGGATGGTGGAAGTAGCATCAATATGTATTGGGAAACCTTCTTACGCATGGGCCTCAAGGAGTCTCAGCTACAGAAAAGCTCAACAATTTTTCATGGGATAGTGCCGGGTCATTCAGCGTGCCCCGAGGGAAAAATCGCATTGGAGGTAGCTTTTGGGGAATCAAAGGATAACTATCGAGTTGAGTGGCTCACTTTTGAGGTGGTCAAATTGCGCAGTCCTTATCACGCGTTATTCGGAAGGCCGGCTTACGCCAAATTCATGGCTAGGCCGTGTTACGTATATCTACAGCTGAAAATCCCGGGTCCCAAGAAGACCATTACCATACATGGAAATCGAGACATAGCAGCCGAATGCGATGAAGGAGACGCAGCAATGGCCGAGCAAGCCTGTAGAAAAGAGGTACTTAAGCATTACCGGTCTCAAGCAGACCCGGAGGATAGAACCACGTCAAAAAGGCCGAGTACTGAAGACGAAAGAGCAAAGTCCAAGGCAGCACAAGATGCTAAGATGGTGGCTTTTATCAAGGATGATTCCCCCAAACAATCTGCCATAGGAGAAGAAATCGCACGGCCGCTCACAACCAGCCGCGCTATGGAGACACCTCACCCGGGTTGGCTAGTAAATCCGGTACTCATCATGAAAAAGTCCAGCAAATGGAGAATGTGTATCGGTCACGTCAGCCCGGGACCGGTTCCCAAGAAGAACTAAACAATGTAACGGGCAGCAGGTTTCAGACGCGCTCTTTTCCTACCCAGGGTACCTAAGGGGACTGGAAGGTTTTTAATGAGGCGGCCTGCTGATCCAAACTTTCTCGTATCAATAAAGAGATGATTATCAAGTCCTATTTTGTTACGGCTTTCACTTCGATTACAAGTAAGTAAGTATCCATTGCCATCAATACATCAGTATCATTAAGTATGTTGAATATGTATAGGTCTCGGGGGCTGGTTGCTCAAGTAGCGCAGCCACAAACCCAAAGACCCGGCCTTGATGCCTATGAGTTATAAGGGCCGATTATTTGCAAACGAGTACGGCTGCAATCTTATAACCGGACAAAGGAGCCAAATTTTCTTGACTTTCTTACTTAAGCTCGATGTGACTCGCACTAAAGTGGCATGATTTGCTCGCTTACGATTACAATCAGCCATGAAGCCATTGGGACTTGTTGACCCTGTTTTCGTATAGATGTAACAACATGGTATCCACGCGAAAGCCGGCTTACAGTACAAGATAGTCAAAAGGTCATCTAAACCACAAGTTATGCAGAATACAAGGCTAATAGCTGGAAACTCAACGTTTATCAAGCATAACTTCATTATCTATATGAAACAATTCCGGGTTTCGGCTTAGCAACAACAAGTTTGTTCTCTTCGAAAAAACCACACACACAGACTCGGAAATTCGGGCCTTGGGGACTGTGGGTTCCGAAACAGAATCAAGTTGTTTTGTCGCCAAGCTCGAAAGACCCCAATGTCCGAGTCGTGGGGACTTGGGGACTTAAAGAAAAGTCCACCTGTCAAAACTCACGATACTCGGAAATAAAGAAGGAAATGAAAAGAAAATCGGATATCAAGAATAAGTTCAAAAGTAGACAAGTACCAAGTTCATCAAAAGGCCTAGAAAGGCATGAAGTGTATCACAGAATTAAAATGCGTTACAGGTTGCGACACTAGTATCAAGGGTGCACAGGCGCACCGTCAAAAGAATACTTGTTTTGAGTAAAACATCAGATGAAGTATTTTTATGGCGTTTGCCTATTCGGCCTCCTGATAGGGTCCACATCTTTGCCCTTGCCCTCCGGGTCTTGCTCCTGGACTTGCTCTTTAGCTCTCCCGGCATCATCACCCGGATTCCTTGCGGCAGGACGGACAGGCGGAAGAACAGTTGGTGTAGAGGTGGTTGGCCCTGATCCTAACTCGGCCTCTCTCTTCTCAGTTGCTTCCCTCTTCCTGGCCGAATCAGCAGCCCATTTGTCCAAAATATCAAAGGGAGGGGTGCGTCCTCCGTAACAATTTTGCCTTCAGCATCGTATGCGCTCATGATAGTGTTCAGATCCATACTATCGGCCAAAGTGATGGCCGAATGACGCACTGCGGACTGTACGGCCTTGAAGTCCTTAGGTGTAAACTTGGAGCCATCTGCTTTGAATTCTGGAAACCCGGATATTACCTTTGCCGGATCAAGCTTCGGAAAGTAAGCCTTAGCCAGGGTAAAGGCCCGGGTCATACCAATCCGGCATGCCGAGCGTTTCCAGATTTCAATCCAGCCAGGCACAGTGGAGCAGGCTTTGATAAGATTTTCTTCACCCGGGTATACTTCAGTAGGCCACTTCACGGCGTCCAGTATAAACTTTGTGCCGGCAAAGAAAGTCCGGAGCACAGTCTTTAAAGTTTTAGCCTTTGCAATGGCATCCTCTTCTGGGGCCGCAAGGTTGGCACCTTCAGTTGAAGCAAAGGAAAGACGTATCAGTAATCCCGAGTGTCATATAATAAAGTAAAGGCATGAAGACAGTCGGCAGCAAAAACTTACTAAGCAAGATCTGATAGGTATCGGTGACCTGGTCCGATAGTTTCTTCAGTGCAGTTTGAGCAGTATTGCACTTCTTTTTGTATTTAGAAACATCCTTCTTTAAGGTTTCCACGTCATCCTCAAGGGTTTCTCTCCGCTCTACCTCGGCGAGAAGAAGTTGTTCGGTCTTGAGCAAAATTTCATCAGACCGGGTCGTCTGCGCCTGTAAGCAGTAAGGAACACAAGTATCAGTCGGATATTATGGCAAGCTGAGTATTGCGTAAAGTACCAAGCACAACTCCAGCAAGTCATGCTTGGAACTTGGGGACTAGGCATACACTATGAGATATCAAGTATTATTACCTGGTACGCTGCGGCCATGCGCTCCAGAATATTGCTCTCTGAAGTCTTCATAGTGAGGAGAGTGCTCATCAGTTGATCAAAAGTATCATTACCCGTGTCAGAGGACCCGGGGCCTTGGAAAGTCCGAGAAGGAGTTTTCTTCTTAGCAGGGGGCGGCATCCGGGTCATCCGAATGTCGGAATCTGATGCCCCCTCTCCTGCACCCAAAGTGGCAGATCTTTTCTTCTTGCTTGCGTGAGAGGCTATCGGATACTCGGCTTCTTGTCTGGTCGGGTTTATTGGTGACGCTTGTTCTTCGCCGCTAGACACGGCTGTTGCCTTGTCAGCCAGGTTCCCCTTACCCGGGTCATCGGTCTCCATATCCTCTTGGTCGCTAATAACGACCGTGGCCCTATGGGTCCAATGTGATATAAAAAGCACGGAAAACACACACCAAGTATGGAGACAAATGTGGCAATGCAAATATATGGAGGAAATTTTGCAATGCACTGGAAAGACACTAGCCAAGCTCAAATAATATTCAGGCACAAGATTGCTCAATGGTGTGTCAATATAGCAATGATGAAAACAGCTCCACAAATATATCAATGTATCTCAAGGCCTTTTTGCTTTTTTCTCAATTTTTTTTGATACTTTTTACTGGCCAAATAACAACACTAGGAGCAATACTGTCAAGTGATAACAATGCTATGAACAATGTGACACAAATATATGATAAAGAGCAGCCTGAAAACGAGCAAAAAATAGCTAGTCTTATGGGTTATGGTACCTAAATTTTGCTGTAGAATAGCTCTGGCTAAGGCTCACAAAGATCAGACTGGAAACCGTGTTGTATGGCAGTGATTGTGAGGTGAAACGTATGGTGAAAAAGTGCGCCCAGGTGGTATTTGTTGCGATGTGTAGTGGACAGGATCTGTGGTTTCCGATACGCTAAAGGTAGCGATGGGCCGGTGCGGAATAAGGAGACGCGCGTGGTGTAGCGCTGGACACTTTTTGGCAGGTACTAATTGAGCAATTATGGCGCGTGGGGTCGCTGTCTGTATCCAGGAAAACGCGCGCGCAAGCAGCGGATCACGTGAACGAATCCCACGCGGAAATCGAGGCAGTTATTATTTTTTGGCTGGTAACAGGATGCGTGTGCTGCGCGGACGCTACGCGTCGAGTCCAGAACTCCCGATAGGAACCTGGGGCGGCGAGCGATTTTGCGGGCCTCCCGATAGCGCTCGGAACGAATCCGACAAGGATAGGCCCACGCGCGGTGTGGGCGGAGATACACCAGTACCTAGCAGCGATCGCGCGTGGCGTGGCTTGGTTGGTGGATTGCGCGTGGCCGACAGGGGACAGACCGGCGGCAGCGGATCCCAAGCGCGCGCCGACAGGGGTTTTTGGTTTTCTTCGCGCGTGGAACGACGCGCTCGGCTGGTAGCACGCGCTTGACGCGGTTTCAGGTGGATCTGCGAGCCCCGAGTCCAGGTGATTGGAACAATGATTGAAAACACGCGTGGCAGTAGCGGATTTGGTGGGATCAGTGCGAATAGGTCAAAACAAAATATGGCAGGAACAACGCACAGCAGCTTTGGACAAACTTTTTGGTGGAATTTTCGGTATAGATCTAAACAGAAGATGAACACGAGGAACCCTAACCCTAATAGACAAAAACTAAAAACAGAAAAACGGGAACGCAAATCAACAAAAAACAGCAACTAGTAGATGCAAATTGGTGTTGATCTAGGCTCTGTCAATGAACTAAACTATTTTGTGGGGCAATTTTCTGGATAGGTAATAAAAACACTCAAAACTAAAGGGAAATTGATAGCTCACCGAGGCAACCTGTAAATCTGATACCAAGATGATAAGGGGTGGCCCAATCTTCTCAGTGAACTCACAGATAACTTCTGAATTGATAACTAGTGCGCCACTAAGAACTCTCTGGTTGATCCCTGATGCCAATGCAAAAGATAGCAACCCAATGGATATTCTTAACTCCACACTCTTGCACAAGTAATCCACCGACTACAAGTGGTCCTGTACCGTCTTATTCCCAGTGGAACAGCAGGTAACACGTAAAGTTTGCAGATGAACTTCCAGTATGAAAGGCTAACAAGCAGTTTCAACTAGAGGTTATGGGTTTGTTTGATTAATCGTAGTCTGATCTATTCCACACGCAGGTGGTAGCTATATATGAGGGAGGGGTGCGGCCACAAGCTCCTTGCGCAAGCAAACCCTCTCCTACATGACTAGGACTCCTATTTCCTAACACATATGGATACAAACTGACCCCACACACAAAGGGGTGCGGCCATATTGGTATACACACCAATTGGACTCGTTTTGGAAACTGGCAGAAAACTATTCGTGGCTTGTTTCGGTCACCACGGCTTGCACGAGTCGAATTTCTTGATGGGGCCGGATCCATTGGAAAGCCCATCAAATTCCCTATCCGTAGAGTGCTTGTTTGCTGTATTTGGAGCCCGTATGAAGAATCCATGACTATTTCAAATTCGGGACTCCTGGCAGTCCGAACTGAAACATCAATTCCTTGTAGTTGTTTTCCATGCCTCCTTCTTCTGCTCCTTGCTTCCTCTTCTCCGTCCATGTTTGTGTTATCAATAAACCTAATCATACATATCATAGGCTTAGGTAGTATAACGTTCTCACAAACACAAACATTATTTATTAATAGGAAAGAATTCACCTTATAATAAACATCAGTGAGACTCAATATTTCCTTCCAACTCAAGCATGAATAAACCACATGGACCTCTATTATGTCCATATCACAGTTAGTGTACAATCAGGAAAGGGTGATGAAAGTGTGATAGAGCATCAGGAAAGGGATTTTACCCGGTATTCACCGCAAAGTCCAAGGGGAACTCGTTGCTGGACCCGGGCGAAACTGAAAAGTATTAAGCAAGGTTTCGTAAGGGAACGGTTCAGGAAGATTGTTTCCTCCGAGAAAGGATAATGTTAATACCAGCGCGTCCAGCCGGAGACAATGGAATACCCGGGCTAAGAGCGTCGTCACCCGGGTAATTCCGAGTTGCTCTGCGCTTGGTCATGGGCGACTCCTTCAAATACGGCCGGTGGAATAATGTCAAGATAGCTCATGTATATCATCAAAGGAATACGAGTTGAATACAAGGAGGCGATATGAAACCTTGAAGACGATCCCTTGGGGTTTTCTCTTAGATCCGACTTTAATTGTCGGCTCCACTTCATCTTCATCACTGGCGGATTCCACCTTGCCGTCAGTTTCTTCTTCTTCGTCATTGTCCTCTTGTTCTGGAAGTCATCAAGGTTATAGTTGGAAAATGAAGGGGTTACGACGAACTTAAAGGAATCAAGTAAAACCCGGCGAGCACCTTCGTCCGAGTTAACGGCCTCTTCTTATTCCTCTGGACTCTCGGAGCTAGGGGAAGTGTCGATCTTCCAAAAATCATCATCAACCTGAGATAAAAATATCAGAACAAGGGTTATCAACCGTATCAAGCGGAAAGAGCAAAGGTAAAAACGTTAAAATCGGATCTTCACCTTGGGTGCTGGGTTCTCGAGTGTGAAGGGTTCTAATCCGGCTATGTTCCGGATTACCTCTAGTTTCTCTGTCAGAAAACCCTTGATAGTTTTATTGGTGTCACCAGCCGCAAAGCTGTTGTCAGAATACCGGAGCGGGTCTGTGGTTTGCCCCGAATACTCGCACATTAACTTTGTGCGGATGGAGTTGGGCTGAATCCGGAAATCGACCCAAGTTTCACCAGGTTGAGCCCGATGAGACCTTGGGCCGCAAGAATAGTGATTTTGACTAGCAAAGGTTGAATGGCCTCCCTGTCCGAGTCAGGGGCAAAGGCATTAAAATTCTCGGAGATGTCAAGAAGACCCTCTGAGTAACCCGGCAGTTTTCTTTTGGCCGGGTGGGGAAGTGTCTCGGCAGTAAAAATATGAAAGCTGCCAATGTTTGACGTGGGAGTTAAGGGTAAGAGGTGGCATCAGAGAATTCTTGCGGTGCTGGATAGAGACCCCGCCGCAAGCGAGAAGTGCCCCACCGCTTTCGCGGCATGGTTTGCACTGGAAAAGCTCGACGAAAAGAGCCAAACTTGGCGGAGTGCACAAGTATGACTCGGAAAGGACGATAAAGTGGGAGATATTTAACACAGAATTAGGACCTATGTCAAATAAACGAAGGCCATAATGGCTCAGAATGTCGCGAAAGAAGGGGTGACCTGGAGGACGAAAGCCCCGGGTCACGTGCTCTACAAAGCATATTACCTCGTCCTTTGCCGGCGTAGGCCGGGTCTCCTTACCCGGCACTCTCCACTGGATATCCTCTTGAGGAGGGAGAACTCCCAGCTCGACCAGTTCTTCTAACTTGGTTTTGGTGACCGTAGATCGCGCCCAGTTGGCGGATATGGAGTTGGTGGTCTTGGCCTTTGCCTGCTGCTTTCCATGTTTCTTGGGAGCCATGGGTGTGACCTGCAAAACACGAGGTATAGGAGTGTGAGGAATAAGGCTCGGAAATCATAAGCTGGTCGAGTATCGGTGAGCGGTATCGAGACAGTATGAAGGTTACATAATATCCGGGTGTTATTTTGTGAAGCGAGGTTCAAGCCACCCGAGTATCAAGCATCATTATAAAAATCATTAAGGCTTATGCATTGAAAGAATGTTTGAGGGTAATGGATGGTTATACAGGTACCTATTATGAGTAAAGGGAATCGGAAAAGGGAAGATTTTCCGGATGATAGAGTCAAGGGCGGAAAAATTGGGCGGCCTGAGCCCAGGCTAAAGATTCCATTTCTAGATTCGTGGCAAAATTAGCAGTTGTGGGCGGTAGGGAAGTGAAATAAAGCCAGCATTCAATCCATTGGATGAGCTAGAGTGAATACAAGTGACTCAATTCGGCATGACCGGGAAAATGACCAGCGGGTTGACCTAGACCTAATCTGAAGAAAATCAAGAAATTATGGAGGCTAATTAACGGGTATGAGAAGCTTACTGGAGGAGATCGAAGTGAAGCTCGACGGAGGCAAATCGCGCAAGTTTGGTGCCCCTTTGCGATTCCCGACGGGCCGGTTGAGGGTTTGGCGGCGGATCTTGGCGGCGGTGTAGAGTGCGCGGTGGCGGAACATAGCCGGCGGCCAATAGGTTCCGGTGATGCGCGCGGGATTTCCGTGGTGGCGTTCTGTGAATTTGAGCACGGGGGAAGAAAGGAAGAGGAATGGGGGAAATGAGCCGTTGGGGTTAGGGTTACCCCTGTGACCATATTTATAATGGTTCATGTGGATAAGCTTGGTTCCACGAGCGGGAGCCAGGGATTACGGAGTAACGGCTATCTGTTTGAATCTTGCGAAATACGCTTTAAGTGTTGAACGTGATATCTGGGTAGAAATAAGAAGGAGATATTCTTCATAATATCAAGATCAATTATCGAGTAAAGTGCAGGATCTTGACACTTTTATCAGGGCTTAGACCCGGAAAGCTAAGCCGGATATTTGGAGAGGAGCCGGGTTACTATATGGCCACCGTAGAGTTGGGCCTAGATGCTTATTGAAGCGTTTTAACCCGGCCTTCATGCATTTGGGCATTTGATGTCTTTGCAGGGAATAGCAAGCGCTTCAAGGAAGGATCCGTGAAGCCCAAGCTATTCTGGGGACTACTGATGGAGGGATAATAACCCGGTAGGCCAACTCCAAGGTATAACCGGGCCCAAAGGACGCTGCGCAAGATCCGGCTGAGGATAAAGAAACTTCTGGAAGGCCCAAGTTTGTAGGCCTCGTAACCCGGATTGTGGACTACGGTAAAGGAAAGTTAGAGTTTGTATGCGGTGTCCGGGTAGGATTCAGGGTGCGCCTTGAAGAATAAGCCAGGGGGTACGGGTGCTTTATAAACCGACCCCTAGGTCTAGTTGAGAGAGATCTAAGAACCCTAGTAGTACCAGTTGATATCCAGTGTATACGAGAGATTGAGTTAATATATTGAGATTGGAGACTCGGCGACTTGATTGCCGGCTACCAGATCGAGTTCCATCATGTTTTCCTTTGAGCTAAACCCTCTCCCAAACGCCTGTGTCGTCTTGCCCTAAGATCAGTTACCCCCGGTAACATCTGCCGTGATAATCCCATGACAATTGCGGTGACTACAGTACTAATGCGAGCTTGTGCTCGAAACAGACTACTTAGGCTCTATGATGGTTCGAGCTCCCTTTCTACAAGGGCCGGGGTTTCCGTTCTTATACTGGAGTTTGGACCTCCTTCCCACTCATTTGGATGGAAAGAGTTCCCACAAGGTGCCAAAGGGAGAAGCGTCTCGTACTTCTACGCCTCCTGCGCGGTCCTGGTCGTCGCGGACAGCTCCACCGTCCATGGCATCACGGTGGGGGAGCCCGGTGACACTGCCTCCGTCTTGTAGCGCGGAACCGGTCTTCTTGCACCAAAGAAGGAATCTTGGGGGCTCTTTGGCGCCCATAGTGCATGCCCTCGCTTTATACACGAGAACGGAAACTGCGGCCAGAGAGGCTCTGGGCTCTAGTGCATGCCCTTGCTTTATACACGAGAACGGAAACTGCGGCCAGAGAGGCTCTAGGGCTCTATGGTACCCAGGGAAAGGATCAAGGGCGGAGTAGAGGTCATCTCCAAGGTACGATTCCCTGGCGCGGAGAAGTCCCCTTTAGTTAGGCCCACTTGGTGGGTATGCCCAAAAAGTGGCCCCATCGCTACGGATGGGGTCCTTGGCCTTGAAGTTGCACATTGGGCTGGGCCGCAGTTGTCGCCTCGGGGTACCCTGGTATCCAAAGGCCCGACAGTAGCCCACGGGGAACACGTGTCCGGAGGATGCGAGGAGACGCGGGGCCACCTGCTGCAGGCCAAGCTTCGGCAAATGGCCACGACCCACGACCTTCCCGAGGTGGTGATAACGGCTCCCTGCAACGTGAGGGGCCCGCTCATAAAGACCGAATGGAGCGTCCCAGACTCCCTTCTTCCTCTCCATCTGTTGCCACCCGCAGACTGTTAATTCCCCATTCCCTTCGAGATCCTTCTTCCCAAATGGCCGGCAAGAAAATTGCTCCCGCGGTGAAGGGAAAGCAAACTATCACGACGAAGCCTCGTCTTTGAGGTCGCACTTGATTCTGGAGCCCTCCCGCATCCATGCGGGGTCTTCGCTCAAGAGGGCGCACCCTATGGTGGCTTCCTCGGCCAACAAGTATGGGGCTACCTTGCTTCATGCTGGCTCGGCGCGGCTCAACTCCCTTCGGCTACCACCTACGCGTTCTTCTTCCACACCCTTTTCGTCGGCTTGATTCCCCCTTTCTCTACCTTCTTTCTGGCCTTCTTGGAATGGTACCAGATCCATGCTCTGCACCTCCATCCCAAATCCTTTCTGACTTTGGATATCTATTCCTTCTGGTGTGAGGCCCTCCTCGGCGTCAAGCCCTCCGTTGCTTTCTTCTGCTCCTTTTTCAGTCTTCGTGTGACGGGCCAAAACCGTTGCGATGGGTGCGCCTCCTTCCGCATCGGCCTGGGGAGGGGAGATTTGTTCCCTCATTTGGACCACAAGAAGAAGGTGGACAACATTGTTAGCCGTTGGGTGTTCATGGACGCTCGCGTCTCCGGGAGTCTTCTTGAGGTGCCTACCGAGAGACCAAGGAAGGATGTCGGCTGGGCCCAGGAAGTCCTCGACGGCCCGAACATAGCTTCCCTTGTGCAACGAATGGAGGAGCGGCGCGAGAGTGGGCTTGAGGCGTCCATGGTCGTCCGCGAGTTTGTTCGCCAGCGGTTGGCGCCCCTTCAAGAGGACGAGCACCTCACGTGCTACTGTGGCGACACAGAGGACAGTATGAGGCTCAACGGCATCCTCCTCGAGGGCAGGGAGCTCGAGGGGATGATGCAGGTTCTTCTCGGTAAGGATTCGCCGTCGCCTATTCCTCCTTCTGTCGTTTGCCTCTACAACCTTGGGGAAGTAGAGCGGGACGCCGTGATCGGGGGCATGCCTTGTTTCGACCGGTGGGGACTCCTGCCAAGGGCGAGGCATCGCGCAAAGAGAACCCCTTCCTCCTGTGCCCTCCTTAAGAGAGGGATGCGGAGCCAGCCGAGACGGAGGACTCCGCTCCAACTGACCTGGCTCCCGGGCGTGTGTCAAAGAAGCGTCCGCTCGAGGAGATCTCATCCGATCAGGAGCGGGAAGCAGATAGCGAGTCGTCAGCAGACTCAAGCACTCCTTCCCAGCCTCCCGCGCGTTCGGCCGCTCCTGGCACTGCCACGGGCGTAGAGGTGGAGAGGTCGCGCCCCGTGGGGGTTGATGCAGGCGCGGGGGGCTCCTCGGTGGCGCATACTTCCGGAACGAATCCCCGCGCCGGGAAGCGCGTCCCCCAAGCCTAGGGATACCTGGACGAGTAAGTCTCTCGCCGTGGCAGTGCCCTTTTCTCCGGATTGCCTTTGACTCTAACTTCGTTCGTGTTGCAGGTCCCCAAAGAGGGCGAAGGTTTCCGAGACATCCAACCCTCAATCCTCGGGGAACGTAGCCCGGCCCATCGTTCCTGAGGAAAGATGGGTCCCTCCACGCTCCCTGGCAGTTGAGGTGCTCGTGGACCCTGTCATCCATTTGACAAAGGAGGAGTGGGGACGAGGGCACCTCTCGGGGGTCCTTCTACTGATGATGCCCCGCGGTCCGAGCCAGACGTCCTGACCGAGGGCGACGATGTGGCTCGACCGGTGTCACCTTCGAATGCAACCCCTGATGCCACCGGCTCGAGGCTAACCCCCGAGCGTGGTGGTCGAGACGACCCTTGTCGTGGAGGATGCTGGAGAAGGAAGGGTCGCCCCCATCGACCAGTGAGTGGGCGCTGGGCTCTCCTTCCCGCTAGCGGGTGGAGCGTTGGGCTCCTCCTCCACTCCCTTCCAAGGTGCATCGCAGCAGGACTTCATCAACGTTGTGGAAGAGTGGCTCCAGAGCACCCCTCCTGAGGGTCCGGATGGTTTGTTCCTCCCGAACGATTTCTTCCGCGACTTGATGGCGGAGGACCGTTGGTCCACTCGCGTCCGCTGCGGAGCCCCCCACGAGATTTACTCGGAAGCCCCTTGCTCCAGATTGCCAGGTATGTCATGGATGCGCTCTGGGTTAAGGCGACATCACACTCCCACCTCCTCGTCAAGGAGAGCGAGCGCCTCAAGAACCTGGCGCCGGCGGTGCTCACCTGTCGCGAGAGGGATAACGCGGCGCGGGCCGTGCGCCGCTAGAAGTTCAGCGAGGCCACGCGTAAGTGCAAGGCCTCCACCCGTGAGTTGGAAGCACTTCGCGAGGAGGCCAAGTGCGTGCTGGACGCCGCCCGGGATCTGCAGGCCCGGCTTCACTCAGAACAGGAGGAGCACCGCTTGGCGGTGGACAAGTGGGCCCTTGGTGGCGCAGAGCGAGAGAAGGCCCTCGCCTCGTGAGGAGGCCCTGGTGTGCCGCGAGGCGGGCGTCTCTTCCCGTGAGTCCGTTATCTCCCTCAGGGAGGACAAGGTCCATAGTATTGAGAAGGACGTCAAGAAACGCGAGGCAGAGACTGCCGCCTTGTGGGCGAAGTGAGCGAGGAGTGCGAGCACCTCGAGAAGCTGGAGAATGACCTGAAAGAGGAAAAAGAGAAACAACAGCAGCATGTGGAGCAAGGGATCCAAGCTAGGCGCGAGGTGTACTGCAATGAGCTCGAGGCAGACCTAGGCGGGAAGCAGCCACCTAGGGCAGCCCTGATCGAGCAAGCACTACCCTTGGAGGCCGATAAGCATTCGGCGGAGCTCGGTCGGCTTCGCACACAGCTTGTCGAAGAGCGCGGCGCGCGGGAGCGCGCCGTTGCCGCGTCTGCGGAGTTCCAGTCGGATTTGTTCGCCCTGCGAGAGCGGCTGGCTCCTCTCGTAGAGGGGTGCCTGAGCGGGAGGAGTTGGCTGGGCTAGCGCTGGAGCTTCAGCGCCAGCTGTTGGAGTTGTTCCAGCACGCCGTCCAGGCTGCCCATGTGTTTGGCGAGCGACTAGATCTCGAGCTGCCTTCTCCCCCCGCCAGGTACGATGCCATACGGGCCCTTCACTTCTTCGCCGGCCTTATGGACTCGTTGTAGGAAGACGCCCAGAGCGTGGACGCGATTCTTGATGCGGAGTGCCGTCGGCTCCTGTCGGAGGCTGCGACACACCTGTTCTCTAGACTTTTGATGGTCCAACCAGACTTCAAGTTGAGCGCTCTTGCAGGGAAGGTCCCCCCCCCCCCCGAGAGTGCCGCCTCCCTCTCTGCTCTTGTGAAGGATGTCGTCGCTACTTTTGTGAAGGCCTTCAACCCGACCCCTCTTACTGACACGGCCCTAGCTCCTGGAGCCAGCAACAAGGGTCCTTCTGCCTAGTGCTCTTCTGTGTATCTGCGAGCCTTCTTTTAGGTCCCTGTGAACTTTTAAATTCCTTGTAAGGAGATATTTCGCACTCTGTTGCTTATTGTATCCCTATCTTTTATTCTGCTTTTGTGTGAGAGTACTTAGATTTTTGTGACGGTGTCCTTCGTGGTGGGCCTTCAGCTGCTCCTTGTGGAGGATCGTTCTAGACTCCGTGTGGAGAGTTGGGTGTTGTGTGCTTGCTCCTTGGGAGTAAGGCTGCCGCTGCTACCTGCAGTTTGTGCTCCTGGATAGGTGTGCGTCTGGTTGTTCCTTTGTGAGCATCTCGCGAGGAGAAAACGCCAACGGACTTGGCGAAGTGTTTGTGTGCGGTAGAGACCCGCTCACATACACTGTTCTAGCCCCCGCTCAGTTTGTGCTCCTGGAGAGGTGTGTGCCTGGTTGTTCCTTTGTGAGCATCTCACGAGGAGAAAACGCCAAGGGACTTGGCGAAGTGTTTGTGTGCGGTAGAGACCCGCTCACATACACTGTTCTAGCCCCCCGCTCGTGGGATGCTCTCGAGAGGAAAAAGTCCCTCGCACGCCTCTTGGGAGAGAGAAAATATGCATGCTTGGATGAATGCGTATGATCTTTGTTGGATGCAAAATACAGGCATGTCGACATGCAAGGAGAGATGGGATTGCTTTGTGAAAGCAACAAGATCTTACTGCTAGGGTGCGGCATTCACTACAAGAAATATGATATCTTGTGACTCCATATTGGTCACCGAATGGTCACGTAAAATCATTTTTGACCTTTCGGTGACCAAAATCTCTTAGTCAGGTTACGGACGTCACGATTGAACCAATCTGACCTTCTGTAGCCAAAATAAAAGGTCATGGATTCTCTGGCCAATTTTTTTAGTCACTCGCAATCTTGCCAAGCCGCGTTGGAAAACTGGCATGGCACAGAATAAGCCCAGTCCATTTCAGACTTCTATATGGGCCTAGCCCAACAATTAAAAGTTCTCATTTTTTTTCCTCTTGTCAATTTCGAACATGGACATGGGCCAAACCCAACAATTAAAAGTTCTCGTTTTTTTCTTGTCAATTTTGGAAGTGGACATGGGCCAAGCTCAACATTTAGGAATTTTATTTTAGGATTGGAGTTTCAACTATTTTTTTACAGTCAATTTGTTGGGTCTCGTCATTTTTAAAATCCATACTTTTTGCGCCTGCTATTAACTAGGCCTCATCCACGCAGATTTTATTATTTCAGATAAAAAGAGTACTCAGATTTCATTATTGCACTAAGTTACAACACGTCACCACGGACATCTTCGGCCTAGCCGGTTACAATATATTTTAAAAGAAAACTATTATACAGGCTGAAAATTAGACATTTCAAATAGTACAACCATTCATTCCAGTTGTACATTTCTACAACAAAACAAAGTAAGTAGAAATATGATCAGGAACAAAAGTATGCATTTTGGTCTTCCTCCTGTAACTTCTGAAAACCATTCACATGTCAGCTGAAGTATATTCATCAGTCATATGGTTGTAGAGACTCATCAAATTCATTACATGAACCTTGCAGCAGTTCGAAGGAACTGAAGGAGAAACAACGAAAATGGCGCTTACCACGGATACATGCTTGTTGTTGGGGTGCTTCTACATGTAGTCCTCCTAAACCCCTCCGTGCACAACCAAAATCAAACCAAAATCTTCGTCAGAAAATTGCAACAGAAACAACCGGAAACAAATTGCAAACGGTGAGCAGATTTGGGAGGCTTACATGAAGACGAAGAAGTCGCTCGGAGGCGCTTGGGCTTATTGGTGTCCTTCTCGGCTTGCTCTTCATGGAGAGCCTACACAAAACGCCAAAAAAAAGCAACAGCAAATCGAATATGCATACATACAGACAACACAAGCAAAACAGCAGGAAATCGAACTGGAAGGGGGGCAGCGGGATCAAACAGGAGGTTCACGCTCACCTGGAGTCGCCACGCCAGGAACGCGTAGGGATTCATCAACGTCACCGCGAAGTAGTCGTTCCATCGAGGTGTCATTTTTGTCTGCACCCAAAAGAAACACACCACGAGCAACGCCGGTCATGGTAAGTTAGTTAGTCAACCACCACGGTCCAGATTTGCAAGCTATCAGGTTACTGCAGGCTGAAGCAGACTTGAATGAGCAACCTTTTCAACAGAACCATGTCCTGCAAATTGAAAACATATCAAGGTTAAATATATAGCTGGAAGCAAAGTACAAAAGACACATGTAGCTGAAAAACAGGAAGCAATTGACAACGCAAAGCTAGCTCTAATACCGCAATACATGTCTACCTCATGTCATTTGGTACTTAGAACAGTAACAAAGCGGGAGTTTCTATCAAGTACACAAGCATTGCATAGTAAAACAATATAAACAACTTCGGAGATGGTGTGTAAACTAATTCAGTTCATGATGTCTCAGTATGCAATTCCAATAATAAGGTGTTAAAATTTAACACAAGAAGTGATAGGGGGTTGCCCGATCTTCTCGCTGAACACTCACGATAACTTGATGGATAACTTGTGTCTTGCTGAAACCTCTCCGGCTGATCCCTGATGCCAATGCAACAGCTCTCAATCCCTTTGGATATTCTCAACTCCACACACTTGCACCACGTAATCAAAGACTACGAGTGGTCCTGTATCTACTAATTCCCAATGGAAGAACAGATAGCACGCAGAATTTGCAAGGGGTAACTCCACCAAACAGGTGGGGATAAATTCAGATGAACATAGTTCAATTCTGGAATCTAGGGTTTATCTTAAACTGGTTTTAACCTCTAAATTCGTGGCTAAGAGGTATATATGATGGAGGGGGTGCGGCCAAGAGGGAGGTGCGCCCCCTAACCTATTCCTACACGGTTTGGTGCACCCAAACCTTTACAAACCGAGCCCAACATGGACCCAGCCATATGGACTCGCAGGTCCCCTAATAAAAACGTGTGGGGCATCCTAGGACATGTCCTTGCTGCTCCCATATCATCCACCAATGCATGGATGGCTCCTTTAACTCATTGTGCTCTTGTGGGAAACAATCTCCATGACTTCCTCCATGTGTGGACACTTGTTTTCCACTGTTGTATGTTTGTTTTCCAGCTCTTCTTAATGCTCTCCTCCATCCATTTTTGTGTTATTAATAAACCTATCACACAGAAATACATATGCTTAGGTAGTATAACATTCTTATAAACACAAACAACACAATCCATTAAGAAGGAATTCACCTTATAGTAATCATAAATTAACTTCAATATTTCCTTCCAACTCAAGCATGAACAATCATCATGTACCCCTATAATACCCATATCATCCTCCCTTTCTTCATGACAAGACGTCCTCGGCTTGTGGTAATCTGAACATGGAAGAAACAAAAAGAACAACATGTATGCACAATGCATATATCTATCATGGGGTGCATTAGTGTTGTGGACATGATATACATTTTCATATGACAGGATGCAACGAAATTTGCATGTATGTATCACAAAATTGTCACAAGAAAAAAAATAGCATCTCATCTCATAGCAATCACAATTGCAAATATAAGTGAAGCTCAGGAAATTATGATCATAAGGAGAAACATCTATGTATAAATTCTTATTGGTTATTATCAAACCAAGTGTTCTCACAGAAGATCTATAATCAAGATTGGTTATAGCAGTGTAGTCAATTGTCTTATCATGCATAGTATAACCATCATGGTAATTGCAACTCATTTTGCAAATATAAGTGAAGCATAAATCATTAGCATTTGTACTTATCAAATGTTGCTGAAAATCAAACATATGTGTAGAATCATGCTTAGTTGTAGCAAATTGTAAACAATTCAACCAAGGGAACACAATATTTAATTCAACAGTCGTATCACAAGTAATACATATGTGATCCACCATAAAAATGGTATTCATGTTATAGTCACCAACCAAAGTAAAACTGAAACCAGGAGCATAGGTGCTAGAATTTATATATGAAATTTCAGCAATCCTATTCATAGCACATGGCACATTAATTGGTTCATGTAACATGATGGAATAGACAATATTCATAGGTGGTATTTTAGCAAGCACCTCTTTATGTGAAATCAAAACCACATGCTCAAAATTTGAAAACAAACTATCACATGGTGGTGAACTATATGTGGTTATCAACTCATTAGAAGTAACTAACACATTAGTAGACTCACAAAAAGGTGTACTTGTTAGTGGCAGCTCCAAATCAGCACCAATAGCAATAACATCCTCCTCAGATACAGTAGGCACTAATTCATCTCTCTCAAGTGGTGATGCAGGTTGTACTAGTGATGGCTCCCTTTCTTCAAGAGTAACCTGCATATCACAAGACATAGTACTAGGCACAATGGCATGCTCCTCCAATGGATGTTGTGGTGGTGCAGGTTGTACTAGAGGCTCCCTTTCTTCGAAAGCAACCTGCACATTACATGAAACAACACTAGGAATAGACATGATTATGTTAGTAGAAACAACCACACATGTTTTCTCAACTTCGGATCCCATGATTTGATGAGAACATAATGGTTGCTTTCTAACCTCCATACAATTTTCAAGTGAAGCATGTTTTCTTCGATGATACTTATGATTCCAAAGTAATTTTATGTCAGGGTAATATCTAGCAAAATCAAACAGATATTTGACAATACATGATGCACCCAACAAAAGATGACAACTAGTAAATGTTCTAGGAATCACATGACAATAAATTTGCTCTGTATGACCACTAATGGTTAATGGAACAAAAGTACGTAGAGTAATTCGAATTTTATCATCATTAGTAATCAATATGTATGGATCTGCTTGAAAAGTGTCCAATTGCAATTGCTCTACCACATCAAGACTAACAAAACTAGAATGAGTATCCTTATCAAAAGTAATAGCAGCATGGCAACCTTTGATGTCTACAATGAGGTGGAACAAATTTGCTGCAGGCATTCCAGTAGACTCCTCCTCCCAGAAAGCATCACTTCACATAGAAAAACTACAAAGCTCCACTTATTAACTTGTTAGTAACAAAATAACAATGGGTTGTGGTGTTCTCTCACAACTCTCTCAAAACAGCAAAGAAAACATGTATCTTACCGCTCCAAAGAGAATAGAAAATACCCACCACAAGTAGTATTAACACGTAACTGATGTGAAGATGAGAATACCCGGAAGTTTAGCTATCACAAGACAAATAAGGGATATGGTGGGGCTTGGTACGGATACCTAACAACACCAATAACAAGTCCTATTTGCTGCTTGTGATGATATGAAAAGCACAGGAAACACACACGTGGAGAATAATGTGGCAAGCAACTATATGGATGGACTTGTTGCAATGCACTCGAAAGACACTAGCTACAGCTCTTATAAACAGGCACAAGATTGCTCAAAGAACTAGTGCAAAACAGCATGTAAAACAGCTCCAAAACTGCAGTAGCTATCACCAATTTTCATTCCTCTTTTTCTCTTTTATTTTTCTGTTTTTCACTTTGATTTTTTCACTCTTTTGGGCCAATATATTTTGATACTTTTCTCTCTCCTCTTCGCTTTGGCAACAAATGTCGCACCGCGGAGCAAAATTTTGCAGAAAACAGCACTGTGAAACAATGATCTGAGCAGCCTGTGAGCACAAAATCGAGCTATTCTTATATGGGTATGCTCCTAATTACATATATAGATAGGCCGTGTATATGGTTCTCAAATAGAGGAAAAGAAACCCTAAAGAAATGATAAAAGAAAACTAAACCGAAAAGAAATTAGAGTGAAGAACACACCTCATGGCAGGAATTTTCTACCACGGTAGAGAAAACGCTCAACCCTCTGCCGCGGCAGCGCGCGGGTGCAGCGAACAGGCCAAAACTGGGTGCACGCAAAAGGGCAGACAACGTCTGTGATTGGGCACGGACAACAGCTGCGGGTCGCGGCAGGATTTTTGGCGCGCGGCAGAGATTCTGCGCGATTCTGTGCCGCGGCAGGAAACCGAAAGCAACTCAAATTGAGTAGAACTTTGGATCGGAAGGGAGTTTTTGGGTGAAATTTTGTGGACACGATTGGGATAACTTGAAGAACACTTAGAACCCTAAACCTAGACCGAAAACAAAGGACTCAAAAAGAGAAAAGGAACACGAAAATCAACCACAAAACAACAACTAAAACTTGATAAAAGTGATGATCTAAGGCTATGGCTCGAACTAATCCTATTTTTTGGGGCTTTTTCTGTGGGTTGGTAATGAAAACAAGAACTAATCTACTAGATCACGATAGCTCACCGAGTTAACCCGTAAATCTGATACCAAGATAATAGGGGGTTGCCCGATCTTCTCGATGATAACTTTAATAACTTGATGAAATCTCTCTGATGCCAATGCAACATCAACCCTTTGATATTATCAAATCCACACACTTGCACCACGTAATCAAAGACTACCAAATCCACACACTTGCACCACGTAATCAAAGACTACGAGTGGTCCTGTATCTACTAATTCCCAATGGAAGAACAGATAGCACGCAGAATTTGCAAGGGGTAACTCCACCAAACTGGTGGGGATAAATTCAGATGAACATAGTTCAATTCTGGAATCTAGGGTTTATCTTAAATTGGTTCTAACCTCTAAATTCGTGTCTAAGAGGTATATATGATGGAGGGGGTGCGTCCAAGAGGGAGGTGCGCCCCCTAACCTATTCCTACACGGTTTGGTGCACCCAAACCTTTAGAAACCGAGCCCAACATGGACCCAGCCATATGGACTCGCAGGTCCCGTAATAAAAACGTTTGGGGGCATCCTAGGACATGTCCTTGCTGCTCCCATATCATCCACCAATGCATGGATGGCTCCTTTAACCCCTTGTGCTCTTGTGGGAAACAAACTCCATGACTTCCTCCATGTGTGGACACTTGTTTTCCACCATTGTATGTTTGTTTTCCAGCTCTTCTTGATGCTCTCCTCCATCCATTTTTGTGTTATTAATAAACCTATCACACAGAAATACATATGATTAGGTAGTATAACATTCTTATAAACACAAACAACACAATACATTAAGAAGGAATTCACCTTATAGTAATCATAAATTAACTTCAATATTTCCTTCCAACTCAAGCATGAACAATCATCATGTACCCCTATAATATCCATATCAAGAAGTCTTCTGTAAAACAGAGGATCATGGCAGCACCCAACTAGTGCTCAGATTCCTCGAAATAATCCAGAATTCTAAAGTAACAACTAGCAGAAATAACTAGTGCTCAGATTCAAGGAATACTACAGAGAACATTCCCGAAAAAGAATAAATCAGTATTTCCTTTGTTATGTGCCTTTATTGGATCTCAATAAATAACAAATGGACATGCTACAGCCAAGTACATCTACTAACATCAATAGAATGGACAACATCAGAGTCTTAAATTGGCAAGAACATGCATAACGCACACATCAACTCACCATCTGGTCTGCAGTAACCATAGATAGCTAACGAGCAAGCTTGGAGAGAGTGGGATACCCTCACCACTGTAGTTGATGTTGTCATCGACATGTCCACTGTTGTGCTCAAGCAAAGAGAGCCCAAGATGCACCTATGCCTTGTTCTGTTGGCCCATCCTTGTCCTGGCGGGTTGTGAATCGCTTGCCGGCGTATCTCTCTTCCTCTAAAAAATCAATTAAGCATTATGATTTGTAAATATTAATCAACCAGTAATTCTGTTACTAAATCCGAACCTGTATAGCAATACAGAGTAGTCATTAGTCACTAAGGTGGGATGAGATGGTTCTCGCCATGAGGTAGAAATCATCATGGCCTTCAAGTGTGTACTGTTGTTGTCGAGCGGAGAGATCCGCCTTTGATGCACCAATGCCATCTTCTGATGGCTTATCTTGGTCTTGGCAGACTGTGATTCACTTGTTGGCGTCTTTGTTTTGCACTAAAAATTAAAAGTATCCAAGGAGTAGTAAATACCAATCGATCAATAATTTTACTACAATGCTTGTGAATAAATTTCATCTAGTTTAGCAATAAGCAGCATGCAAACAAAGGAGGGAATACATGGATCCAATAACCAACGTCCAAGACAAGTCCAAACAATGGGCATTTTTTTCTCTACGGGTAAGAATCACTTGTCAAATACAGAAATCAACCGAATTAAAAAAAACGTGGCCAACGAGGGATGATCCCTCCCTTGGTTATACGTTGTTAGGTAGATGAGACTCCGGTTTATTCGAGCGCACGCAGCCGAAGCCGAGACTCGAACCCGAGCGGCTTGGCTTGCACTCGCATCCTCTAGCCACTGAGCTAGCACTCAGTTCTCAAATCAACCGAATTATATCAGAGCTACAGAAATGTTGTACTAGTACAAGGAAGACAACTCCATAGCTCTCAATATAAAGACACCTTGCAAGTATCTGTCACGTTTTATGTAGAAACCCATGCACTCCTACCATGTGTCATGTATGATATGGCTAAAAAAATGTCAAATATTGGCAAGAAAGGAACAGGTGCAGTGCATAGAGGGATAAGTCAGAAAGAAATTATGCTCATTTTAGTTGATATCATGTTTCAAAAAGATAAATATGGAATATATTCCAGCACCACAAAGATTAATCATGTCAGTTGGAATATATAACGTTGGCAAGCTAAGCAATTTGAATGCTTCTGAACTGATTTGAGCATATAGCCACATGCATCTTCAGATAAACAACCACATGCTCATGATACACATTTCTAACCAGAAACGAATTTCATTTGGAAATGGGCAAGATACATATAATTGAATAGCACATAAGTAGAGAAACGTCAGGTTGCGAAGATACTTGGCTCGCATCTAGATACACTATGCTATGAAATAACAAGCAACGAACAATCAAAAAAATTAACACATTAACTTCCTATCCACTTGCTCAAATAACAACAGATCTATCTAAGTTGTGTAAGATTATTACAAGCCAGGTGAAATGCAAACATAATCATTTACTGCACAAATATATCAGTTTCAGTTTAGACGGGCGAAGAGCGACTGCAAATCATCACAAATTCGAGAAATGCACTCATGTAAACTACCAATCTGACAAGCAATTTGCGGCACAAAGAACTGGGACTGAAGAATCTCATGCTCCAGTCCAGATAATAAAATCAAGGCAGGGGATGAGGAACTCACAGTAGCTGGTCTCGGGAGTTGCCGCCTACCTTTCCTGGGGACGCGCTCCACCGCCCACTTGGTCGCCGTGTAGCGGCAGCCGGAGACGTGGAGTTCGGATCAGTACTGCAGGAGGCACCTCGAGTTGGCACGGAGGTAGCACTCGGTCCCGTCCTGCAGCAGGTAGGCGTCCTGGCGGATGGTGGCGACGGCCCGCCACAAGTTGGCCGGGACCTCCGAGTTGTCGTAATCACGCTGCTTGGCGGCACGGCATGGGGAGGAGAATGGGCATAGGCGGAAGCCGCACGGCATGGCATCGGGGGCGCCGAGGTATCGGCCATTGGCGCCGCGGAGGAGGACGTGGTGGATGGCCATGTCGGCATAGAAATGCTCGTCGACCACGTCTTACGTGGCCTCACGAGGACGAACACGGACACGCCACCGAGGGTCGGAGACGATGAGGAAGCCCTCGATGAGCACCACGACGAGAAATCCCGCGGCGGACGAGTAGATTGTGAAGGGAATATGCCCGAGAGGCAATAATAAAATGGTTATTATCTTATTCCTTGTTTATGATGAATGTTTATTTCTCATGCTAGAATTGTATTAACCGGAAAAGTTGATACATGTGTATTTAATAAACAAACAATGGTTCCTAGTAAAGCCTCTCTTTTAACTAGCTCGTTGATTAATAGATGATCAAGGTTTCCTGATCATGAACATTGGATGTTGTTAATAACGGGGTCATGTCATTAGAAGAATGATGTGATGAACATATACCCAAAGTGTATATAGCAATGCGATCAAGTCATTAGGTTTACATTGTTATATCAAACATACGAAGTAACTTATTCCTTAGACCATGAGATCATGTTAATCACTGATACCAGAAGGGTGCTTTGATGTCATCAAACGTCACACCGTAACAGGGTGACTATAAAGGTGTCGTTAGGTATTCAGAAAGTATTAGTTAAGGATCATGGATCAAGAGTGGGATTTGTCCATCCAATATGACGGAGAGATATACTCTGGCCCCTCTCGGTGATATCACATCAACACCGCTTGGAAGCACGTGATATGATCACAAGTATGTTATATAATGGGAACGAGAAAAGAGTACTTGTCGGTAACGAGATTGAACAAGGTATGGTTGATACCAATGATCGAATCTCGGACAAGTAAAATATCGCGAGACAAAGGGAATAGTTCACGACGTTGTTGGTTCACACGATTACGAGAGTCATCGTTGAATATATAGGAGTCATCACGGATCTCCAGATCCCGCTGTTGATTATTGATCGGAGAGGAGTCTCGATCATGTCTATCTCATTCACGAACCGTAGGGTGACACACTTAAGGTTCGATGACGCGTTTGAGAGGATACGGAATATCGAAGAATATTTTGGGCAGCACCGAAATTGTTTCGGGGAAAATTGAAATAGTTCAAGGGGTTTTTCATCAAATGGTTGTTAATAGAATTAACAAATGATTCGAGGTGCTATATGCAAAAGTTTGTTAATAGAGTTAACAAATGCTGAAATAAAGAAATAAAAATGTTTTATTTATTTATTGAAGAAAAACTCTTGGATTTTCTAAGTGGAGTTTTAAGGGAAAATGAGGGGATGTGAGTGGGGCTTCCACTCACATGAAGAGGGAACAGGTGGGGGCACCACCATGGCTGGCCGCACGCCCTCTTGGGCTGCCTCCCCCTCCCCTATAAAAGGAGGGTGAGAGCTCCTCTTCTCACACACACTTGCCCACCTCATTTCCTCTCCACCCGCTGCTCCGTTCCACGGTCTCCGGCTTGGCGAAGCCCTGACCGTGGGATTCTTCACCACCACCACGCCGTCGTGCTGCTAGAGTTCCGAGGGATCCTCTACTTCCGCGCCCCGCTGGATCGAGGGAACGGAGGTCGTCATCAACCGTACGTGTGGCCGATCACGGAGGCACCGCCGGATTGTGGTGCACATCTTCTCGCTATCGGGGTCGGTGTGAGTACGACTACGCCAACAACGAGATTTGATCTCGTAACGCTTTGTGTCTTCGAGGGTATGTGTTCTACTTAACCCTTTCTTTGCCTGTTGCACTTCGTCTCCTAGATTAGATCTTGGCTTTTTTGGTGTCTCTCGCGTAGGAATTTTTTTTTCTATGCAACGACCCCTTCAGTGGTATCAGAGCCGGATCTATGCGTAGATGTTTTGTACGGGTAGAACACATAGGTGTATGTGGGCGTTGATGATCATGTTATTACCTCCTTGATTATTTTATGATCTTAGTGGCATAGTGGGATGAAGCGGTCCGGACTAACCTTACATGTCCACGTACATGAGACTTGTTCCACAACTGACATGCAACTTGTATTGCATAAGTGGCTTGCGGGTGTCTGTTTCTCCTACTATAGTTAAGATCTAGTCTAGGAAGGGTTGTTAAAAATGTGTTTATCAACATTGTGGTTGATGTTCGTAGGTACGAACGGTTCTATCCTCGAAAGCCCTAAGCCACGTAAAATATGCAAAATCAAATTAGAAGCGTCTAACTAGTTTTTGCTGGGCATGTGATGTGATATGGTTAATGTTAAAAATTTGATTATGAGATGATCTATTTTGTAAATTATTGATATACCGGAAGGTATCCATACGGTTTTCTTATTATTGATGAACAATCAAGATTGGGGTGCCATGGTACTTGGTACCACGCCGGTGGAATGATGGATATCATACCATAATTCACATGATGGAGATCAAGTGCAAGGAGGACCACATCATATGACGTTATCCTTACATGAGATGTTAATTCTTTTTATGCATCTTATTTTTCTTAGATAGCGACGGTAGCATTATAAGATGATCCCTCTCACTTAATATCAAGATAATCATGTGTTCTTCCTTAAGTATGCACCGTTAAGAAAGTTCGTCGTTTCTAGACACCACCTGATGATCGGGTGTGACAGACTCAATGCTTTCATACAACGGTTGTTTTCAAGCCTAGCATGTACTGTCGGGGGGCTACCCCCTAGTATGGGTAAGGCAGGTGCTAAACCAGAGATCGAGGTACTGTTTGCCGGGTAGGCGGCTACCGGGTACCTGATATCCGGTAGACGCTACTCGGTGATAAGTATTGAAGGCCAAGAAGAAGATAATAAGGAAGATCAGAATCAGCCGAGTAGAGCTCGGGTGGTCCGAGTAGATGAGCAGCAATCCTACTCGGATGAGAAGTCAATGGAGCCGTTCTGACGAGATCCCGCGTATCCCGCAGCCGTACAGGCGTGCGGTTCAACTTACTAGGAACATGATTATCTGCGCCAAGGCGTGGGTACAGTGAGGGTGGGCGCCTGTCATGTCCTGTCACTGACAGGGGGGACAGGACGTGTCAGGGGCCTACTCTATGAGACTCACAGGGTGGACAAGTCGTGTCAGCCGGACGGTGTGGCGACTTATCGCAACAGCGTCAGCGGGAACACAGAGGCGTGCGCCATTGTCACAGTAGAGTTGTCACTTCGTGTACTTTTAATTGTTGTTTACTCGACTGGCCACCAGTATATAAGGTGGCCAGCCCCCTCCTGCGCGAGGGACGTTGCCCTGAGAGCATTTATTGCGAGACTAAGCATTAGACAAAGAGAGAACCAGGGGTTGCCTACTCGGTAGAGCGCCGGATTTTACTGTGGCTACTCGGTACTAGCTATATACAGAGAGGTAGGCAGGAGTAGGGGTGTTACCTCCACACGAGGGCCCTGAACATGGTTAGATCTTGGTGTTTGCAGTGTTTCTGAGTGCGTCTACGTGATGTGCGATCCCTCCCCAAATACCTACAGTGTCCATCGGCCCCAAACTTTAGCCACCCTATGGCATCTGTCTTTTCCACACCACGATAGTTGGCGCCCACCGTGGGGCCAGCAGCGGCGCTGGCTGGGGTGCATATTCGGAAGAGACCGTTTACTCCGTCAGGGGAGTGCGTGGTTTGTGGCCTTGTCCACAGATTCGGCTCCTTCGACTTCGTCAGCGACAACGCCGGCGATTTCGGCGGCCGGCCCTTGCCTGAAGGCGGTTCCGTGTTGTCTTTCGGCGCACATCTGGTGTACGTCACCACCACTGTCATTCGCGAGTACCCTGAGGAGGTGCTCGTCGCTGATGATCCCCCGCTGTTCTCGATGTCCGCGGGAAGCCGGCTGGCTGCTCTGCGGGCAGCGTGGAGGTGATGATGATGGCCCGGCTATCGATGCCGGGAAAGGCGCGGCGACTACGGCTGAGGTCATCGAGGAGCCAACTGCTGCCAGGGGCCACAAGCCCTATGAGATGCCCCGGAACATTCCGGGCTACGTGGATCCTTCTACATCGACCGTGATTCCAGCTGCTCGTGCTGGTGTCGAGCATCTCAGCATGCATATCGCCACGGACGCTGATACGGCGGTGGTGAGGGCGCAGCTCGAGCAGCAGCGACTCGTTTTGCTGCGAGAAGCCCAGGAGCTGGAGAAGGTTAGGCTTGAGCTTAACTTGGATCAGAATGAGTACAATAGGGCGCATGGCTTTACCCCTATTTCTAGAAATCCTAGCAAGATAGGGACTATTCGGCGTAACTTAGGTGCTGAGCTAGCTAGAGATGGTAGAGCTGCTAGGAAGTCTGCCAGCAAAAACACAGCTGGTAGGCCGAAATATAGTTCCCCTGCAAAGACACTTAGAGCTGCAGAGTTGCCAAATCTCACTGGCGAGGCCCGTGTGAGGCAGCAGGAGCGGCTCAATGAGCTCGTTCTGAAAGCCGGCATGCAGAATGAGGCATTTCGGCAAGCCAACCCGGGGGGTGGTGCGTCGCATGTTATTCACTCGCATGGGGCAAGATCCGTGGACCAGGCCTCTTCGCCGCTTCCCGGAGGAGAGAGGGCACAGAGTGTAAACCCTGGGAGGCACAAACAGATGCAGGTGTACGACCCGGCTGTCGCCGGAAAACAGCACGCTGTAGTGTGGCAGCCCGGCCAAAAACACAACGCTGCAGGTACTGCCCATCCGGCTGCAAGAGTTCATCAAGAGGGGCAAGGAGGTAACCGAGAAGGCCCGTCTCGGCAGCATGTTGCTAACCCTGTCCAACATGTTGCTCAGCCAAATGTGGTTGCTGCTGTGGCCAACCCGGTTTCTCAACCCGGACCTGTGCCTCAAGACCGCTACAACGACGGGTACTCGGCCATGGAGTGTGCCGGGTACGCCGACCCAAGAGATCTCACAACCCGGTTGGGTGGGAGAATGCTGGAACCAAGTGATGCAAGATACAAGCTGGACCGGCTCTGCCGGTCCGAGGAGATGGAAGAAAAGGGCTCGCCAGGGTTGGATTGTTTTGGTCCCAGGATCATGGGGGAGCCACCCGTATCAAAGTTCCAGCTGGCTGAATGACTATGTGACTGTCGTGTACGTTGCGGGTGGCAACAGGAGATGGGCAGTTCGGTATGTGCCCCAGATGCTGGAGGGCCCTGCCCGGATCTGGCTCAACGATTTGCCGAGAGATAGCATCAACTGTTGGCTTCACTTCTCGGAAGCCTTCATCAGCAACTTCACCAGCACATACAAGAGGCCAAACAGGCCGCAGCAGCTCTCGGCGTGCAAGCAAAGAGAAGAGGAAACCGAGCGGGAGTACCTTACTCGCTGGAGTACTCTGAGGAACACCTCTGAGGGTGTGAATGAGTCACAGGAGATTGCGCGGTTTGCACAGGGTTGCCGTCATGGCAGCATGCTGTGGCAGAAACTGCAGAGGAAGATGCCGAGTACCCTTGCTGAGACAATCAAGATTGCTGATATGTATGCACTCGGTGATCCTACTCGGCCTCTGCTTGATTCCTTCGAGCCCAAGAGGAAGCACCATGATGGTTCGCGGCGTCAGGACCGCCAGGATTTCCACAACAAGAGAAGAGAAGACCGTCCGGATATCCTCTACGGGTCTGACCATGTAGCATCTATTACTCAGGATCAGGGTGCTGCCGGGAGCAGCCAAAGGCAAAAAACTACTGGAGCCCAATACGGGCAAAACCAAAATCAGGGCCAGAACTTCAAGAAGCAGTACAATGCTCCTCAGCAGCCCAGTACTTCCCAGGGATCCGGAGATCCTGCCAGGTTCATCTTTGAGAACATGAAGGATGGACCGTGTAGCTTCCATACTCGGCATCCGAGTAGGCAGGCCAATCACACTACCCGACAGTGCAGCTGGTGGGACAGGATCAAGGGCGAGGCTCTCGGTCAGCTGCCTCCTCCACCTCCTCTTCCGCTCCTAGGCTCCATTGTGCAGCCTATTCGGGCAGCTGCTCCTAGGCCTGCCAAGAACCAGAGGAGGGAGAATGTGAACCAGGTAGCTCAGGGAGCCAACCGGAACAACAACAAAAACAACTGGAACCGCAACTTCAACAACAACAATCGCCACAACAACAACTACACCCGCAACAACAACCGCAACAACAACAATGCCAACCAGAACAACAACAATGATGGTGGTGCTGGGGACCGGAACCAGTACCAGGAGCACCATGAGAGCTACATGGTGTTCACCACTGAGCCGGATGACAAGCAGTTTCAGCGCAGGCGCGCAATGAAGGTAAATGTCGTGATGCCATCTGTGCCTCACTACATGGAGTGGTGCGACAAGGAAATAGTCTGGTCCAGAGCAGATCATCCCAAGATTATGCCCAACCCGGGTACATATGCTCTGGTAGTGGACCCCACTTTCTTGGGGACCAAGAAGAACGTGAAGTTCAGCAAGGTGCTGATCGACAATGAGAGCAGCATCAACATCATGTACAAGGATACCACGGAAAAGCTCGGCCTTGCCGAGAACATGCTGCTACCCAGTCGGACTACATTTCATGGCATTGTGCCGGGAGCATCTTGTGCTCCAATCGGCCGCATCTGGATGGATGTGCTTTTCGGCACCAGGGAGAACTGCCGCACTGAGTGCCTGCAGTTTGAGGTGGTTGATCTTCAGAGCCCGTATCATGCTCTAGTCGGCAGGACTGCTCTGACCAAGTTCATGGCCTCTACTCATGCGGCCTATCTGAAGATGAAGATCCCTGGTCCCAATGGCATCATCACCATCTCGGGTGACTACAAACGCTCTTTGGAGTGTGCATCTGCTGGATCTCGGCTTGCCGAGTCCATGGTCATTGCTGCCGAGAAGAAGAAGATACATGAGGTTGTGGCTATGGCCCAAGCAGCGCAAGTCGGTATGCCAGGCATGCCGAGTTCTCAGTATGGGGCTACCTTTCAGGCCTCCCAGGAGACGAAGAAAGTGCAGATTGACCCGGAGTTCCCGGAGCGTGTGGCCATCATTGGTGTCGGGTTGGAGAAGAAATAGGAAAGCGAGCTCATCCACTTCCTCCGTGAGAATCGGGATGTTTTTGCATGGTCCAATCAGGACCTTCCGGGTGTCCCAAGGGAGTTGGTTGAGCACTCATTACATGTCGCCCTGACGCCAAGCCGGTTAAGCAGGAAATGTGCCGCTTTGCGGCTGAGAGAAGGAAAGGTATTGGTGACGAGATCACGAAGCTGTTGACAAGTGGATTTATCATGTAGGTGCTGCATCCGGATTGGTTGGCCAATCCGTTCATGGTGGAGAAGAAGAAGGAGGATCCCAAGGCCGCTATAGCCTGGCGCATGTGCGTGGACTACACCGACTTGTACAAGGCCTGCCCCAAGGACCCGTTCCCGCTACCCCGCATAGATCAGGTGATCGATTCCACTGCCGGGTGCGAACTTTTGTCTTTCATTGATGCCTACTCTGGTTTTCACCAGATTCCTCTGAACCCGGATGATCAAATAAAGACTGTTTTATCACCCCGTATGGGGCTTATTGCTATGTTGTCATGTGTTTTGCATTGAGAAATGCTGGGGCTACTTATCAGAGGTGCATGCAGAAGTGTTTGCATGACCAAATATGAAATAATGTGCAGGTGTACATAGATGACATTGTCATCAAAACGAAAGAAACACATACTCTGCTGGGAGATCTTGAGGAAACATTTGCCAACTTGTGCAAATACCGGATGAAATTAAATCCAAACAAGTGCACATTTGACGTCCCGGCTGGCAAGTTACTCGGCTTCTTGGTATCTAGTCGGGGCATTGAGGCCAATCCTTCAAAGATAAAAGCTATAGAGAGCATTTCTTTGCCGAGATCACTGAAGGATGTATAGAAATTTACCGGGTGCATGGCTTCTCTTAGCCACTTCCTGGGAAGAATGGGAGAGAAGGCACTGCCTCTTTATCATCTCATAAAGAAAAGTGACAAGTTTGTCTGGACACCACAAGCTGATGTGGCTTTCAAGGAACTTAAGACCATGCTTTCAAGGAGCCAATGTTGTTGTACATAGCAGTAGCAGCCACCAACCGAGTAGTCAGTATGGTGGTGGTGGTGGAACGAAAAGAGGAAGGGAAGACCGTGCAGAGGCCGGTGTATTATCTCAGCGAGGTGCTATCCATCTCCAAGCAGAATTACCCACACTACCAGAAGATGGCGTATGGTGTTTACCTGGGCGCCAAGAAGCTCAAGCATTATTTCCAAGAGCATCCCATCAAGGTGGTGAGCACCGCTCCATCCTCGGAGATCATGGGCAGCAAGGATGCGAGTGGCCGAGTTGCCAAGTGGGCGATTGATTTGGCCGCGTACACCCCTTTGTACGCGAGAAGAGAAGAAATCAAGTCACAAACCCTGGTGGATTTTTTGGTGGATTGGGCCGAGATGCAATATGAGCCTCCCTTGCCGGAAACCAATTTCTGGAAGATGCATTTTGATGGCTCCAAAGTAAATGAAGGGCTTGGTGCTGGTGTACTGCTCACCTCACCCAAGGAGATCAACTAAGATATGTGCTGCAAATCCACTTCTCGGCATCCAATAATGTTGCCGAGTATGAAGCACTGGTACATGGCCTGAGGGTATCCAAGGAGATTAGAGTCTGGCGCATTGTGTGCTATGGCGACTCGGACTTGGTGGTTCAGCAAGTTTCCGGCAATTGGGATGCCATGGATGCCAACATGGCATCCTACCGGTTTCTGGAGCAAAAAATGAATGGATTCTTTGATGGGTGTGAGTTCCATCACATCCACCGAGCTGAAAATTATGCAGCAGATATTCTGTCCAAGTTGGGATCTTCTCGGCAGTTCATCCCGCCTGGGATTGCCTTGGAGCATTTGAGAAAGCCATCCATCAAGCCATCTCCCAACTCGGAGTCAATATATATTCCAGGTCTGCTGGACTCAGAGGTTGTTCCTGTGGAAATTGATTGTGAAGGTGCAAAAGAGGACCCGGGGACTACTCCATCCAACCTGGGACTGCCTCTGTAAACCCGGGGATTGTCGCATCCATTGAGGGGATTATTTCTCAGTACTCGGGGACTCGAGGACTCGTCTCCAACTCGGAGCAAGTCATGGCAGCTGATCCAATGGAAGTGGACGGACCAGTGTTTCCCATCCGGAAGACACCGAGTTGGGCTTTGCCCATATTATCCTTTCTAGCGGATGGCACATTTCCGAGTGACGAGGTCACAGCCAGGCAGATATAGAGAAGATCTAAGGGCTACACTATCATCAACAAAGAGCTGCACAAGAGAAGCCCTACTAGCGTGCTGCAACGATGTGTTGAACCAGAAGAAGGAGAAGAGATCTTAAGGGAGATACATCAAGGAGAATGCGGGCATCATGCCTCATCTCGGGCCCTGGTCAAGAAGGCATTACGGCATGGATTATTTTGGCTCACCGCCTTGCAGCAAGCAGAGAATCTAGTGAGAAAGTGCAATGGGTGCCAGAGATATGCAAGCAAGATTCACATGCCAGCTTTCGAGTTGAAGACCATCCCCATCACTTGGCCCTTTGCAGTATGGTGCTTGGATATGGTAGGCCCTTTCAAGCCAGCTAGAGGTAACATGACTCACATCTTAGTCATGGTGGACAAGTTCACCAAGTGGATTGAGGTGAAGCCAATCCGGAAATGTGATGGGAACACAGCCGTGAGCTTCCTGAAAGATATCATCCTGAGATACGGCTACCCACATGGAATCATCACGGACAACGGAACAAATTTTGCTAAGGGAGCCTTTGCCAGGTTCTGCAAAGAGAAGCGGATCCGACGAGATGTTGCATCAGTCGCCCATCCGGCTTCCAATGGGCAAGTTGAAAGAGCAAATGGCATGGTCCTATCCGGAATAAAGCCAAGACTGATTGAGCCATTACAGCGAACCCCTGGTTGTTGGTTGGACGAGTTGCCGGGGGTGTTGTGGAGTCTAAGGACTACCCCTAACCTATCAACCGGATACACACCATTCTTCCTGGTATATGGAGCTAAGGCCGTGTTGCCCATTGACCTTGAGCATGACTCACCTAGAGTAACCCTCTATACTGAGGCAGAGGCAAGAGAAGCCCGAGAAGATGATGTGGACCTGCTTGAAGAAGCAAGAGAGTTAACTATGTCCCGCTCAGCTGTGTATCAACAGAATCTGAGGAGGTATCATAGCCGGAAAGTGAGCCCAAGGGTTTTCCGAGAAGGAGACATGGTCCTTAGGCTCGTGCAGCGCACAGCCGGGATGCACAAGCTATCCCCTCCATGGGAAGAGCCTTTCATTGTGAGCAAGGCGCTGCACAATGATGCCTATTATCTCATCGATGCACATGCACCACAGAAGAATAGGGCGGATAAATCCGGAGAAGAATCCAAGCGTCCATGGAATGTAGCTCTACTCCGCAGTTTTCATTCATGAGCAAAACATTGTATGTATCTTCTTAACCGAGTTAAATTCAAGTCGGCACTCCGAATTCGAATTCGGGGACTGCTTGGGCAAAAACCTTGCCTTGTGTTGTTTACTTTATTTCCTTTGCCTACTCGGTTCTTCTACTCAAAATTTCATGCGTACGTTAAGTAGTGTGTTTAAACCCCAAGAGCCAACTCTTCGACTCTGCTGCTGTCCGCAACTCGGCTTCATGGCAAGCAAGAGAACAAGCTAAAGGTCCATGAACACATGAAAAAACTACTAAGGAAAGAAGAGTGCGACAATCGAGTAGGGTGTTGTTACTTCTCTGTTTTCCTTTTCGGCTAAGTGGTGGGCAGTGTTAACATGCAGTTTTCTAAGTGGTTAAGTATATGAAACTTGGTTTTTGAAATCTTGTGACTCGACTACCAAAAAAGCCACAAGTGGCAGGTAAGAGCAAAGAAAAAAGAACCAAGTGAATGAAAAAAAAGCAACTCGGGGACTTGCATTTTAACGCAATCCGGCATTGAGCCAGTCTTGCTAAAAGAAATAAGTTAAAACTGAGTATCAAGAGGAACCTTAAAAGTATTTATTACATCTGCACCCGGCATCCCGGGGATCTGATAAGTGTTTAAGGATAAAAGTTGCAGGAATCTAAACTACGGTGGAGGTAGTAGTGTCCGAGTCGGTACTGGCAGGCGCCACAGGCGCGGTGGCAGCAGTTGTGGACGTAGGCTCTGCCGCAGATGATGTTGGAGTAGCGGAGATCGTCTTGGACGCAGAGTTGGAGGCCTGAGTTGCTGATTCACTGGTAAGAGGGTAGCGCTCGGAGATGATGTTATCGGTGGAGGCCTAGTCGCGCCCAACTCAGGAGCAGGATCTTCAATCACCATCTCGGTGGTGACGATCTGCTCCTTGGCGGCGGGTTGCGGCTCAACCTGGGCCTCGTCCGAGCCGGCAGCTGACTTGACAGTTTCCGGGTCAGCTTGCATCCCGGACTCCTCCGCGGTGCTGCGCTGCTCGGTCTCCTCATGCTCGGCCTCTTCATGCTTAGCCTCCTCGTGCTCGGCCTCTTCATCGTCCATGTTGCGGTCCTCGCCGGCATCTTCGTCGAACTCGGCTTCTTCCTCCTCCTCCTCTTCTTCAACATCAGTATCCGGCTTAATGGGGCGATCGATATACTGGTTGGTCTTGGCATAGGAGGCGAGTTCGTACGCTACTTCTTTTCGGCGCAGGACACACTCTGGCCGCTTAGTCCACTTCGAGTCATTCCGAAGTTTGTTGATCCTGTCAAGATCACGATTTTCACACCACGAGAAGATGAAGTGGAGGCTCTCGCCAGCTCCAGCCTGGGCTGCGGAAGCACGCCACTTCTTCAACTCTTCCTTGACGTGTTCCAGGTTGGTTGCCATGTCGCTGATGGTATCCGAAATTTGGCGCTCTGGCCAGAATAGCTTGTGAAGTTTCATCGCAGTAGATACCATGGAGGTACCCAGACCTTTGAGACCTGCAGCCCGGGTCTTGATACTCAGAATATGATCGTCAATGCTGGCAGACTGATCAGTATCAAGACGGGATGCTGCCCTGGCCCTCCTAGCCTTCTCCACAGCTGACTCAGCGGCTTCATGGAGATCCGGAAAGGTATCTAGGTCAGGGCACGCTAGTTTGAATCAGAAAGAGGAACCGGGAAGCAGAAAAAGAAAAACCGAGTAAAGTGAAGGGTAGTGATAACTTACTGTTCAGTTCCAAGACAACGGCCCCTAGTCGGGACTTCCTAGAACACACGGCGGGAATCATTGAGCATGTTCTCGAGAGCTTGATTTCTCTCTTTAAGAGATGAGATCTCCCTCTCGAGTTCCTGATTCTCCTTGGCAGCTCGTTTCTCCATTCCATTCTTCTCATCAACAGCCGTGATTGCAGTTTTGAGCGCTTCAGTGAGCTCAAGTTGGAGCTTCTCAAATTCTGTCTTCTCGGCATCCCGCTCCTTCTGCATTTCGGCCTCTCGGACCTGCACTTGATGATGTGCTTCGGCTGGGTGAGGCACTCCAGGTGTTCCTCTCGGAATTTCTTGTATTCTTCTGTAAGGAGAGCAGCAATTTAGCAAAGTGAGCAAGCAGCAGGAAGCTAGGTGAAGGGAATAGAGAAGGATTAGCTCACCTTCCAGAGAGGAGATCGTACTCTGCGCTGAGGCAGCCATGACCTTGCAGTCTTGGTGCCTCTCGACCAGAGCCTTGAGTTCACCTGCAGGGATGACAATGACTGAGCAAAAAGCAAAAAACGGGCGTAAGCAAAAAAACGCACAAACCGAAATGCTAGAAGCTTATATTCAACGGCGGACAACCCGATGGCGTTCTCCGTGGCGTTCTTCTCCATAGCATCCATCTCGCTCTTCTTGTATTCCAGCTCCCGGTTCCTATCTCTGACTTGTCGGTGCGACCACAAGAGCTGGCGGAAAATCTTGGTCCGTTCCAGGATACTATCTTGCAGAAAAGAAGGAAATTTTGTGAGTTTGGAAGATTTGGCCCGAGTAGATGGCAACTCGATTGAGCTTTATCTACTCGTCCCAAATCTCGGGGAATGGGTAATGGATAGAAGGAAGAGAAGTAAAGAAGAAATCTGGCAACTCGGAAAATTCAAAAGAACAAAGGCACTTACCACGTAGGACTGCTCAATGTCTTTGATGTTTTTGCGTAGAACAAACATCTTGCCAGCCAGAGTGCTGCTGCATCCGGCTACGGCCATGCTAACTGGGCCAATGTCGGCCTTGTTCCACTCCACCCGATAATTGTCGAGGTTTCTCAGCTCAACACCGTCCCATGCGGCGTGGCCGAGTGCTTTGCTGTCCCAGACCTTCTCGATGAAGCCTACTCGGTCAAGGATAGCTGCTATGCCTTCTTCGGGGAGCTCCTCTTCATCCTCGTCGCGGGAAGTAAATTCTTTGATGATCAGGGAATCACTTTTTCCCTTGGTTCCGGAGCGGGCCACGGCCCTTTGCTCTTTCAGAGCAGCTACCCGCTCAGCCTCCTGCGACATCTTAATTTGGTGCCGCTCCTGCAGCTTGACCCAGTATTCTGGAAGGTAGGAGTTTTCTTGGGGTCGCTGGCACCTGAGCCGGGTGCTTGCTTCTCAACAGGGCCAAATTGGATGTTGGTCTGTACCAGCCTGGTGTTTGGATAGGGGGCTTTCCTGGGCTTGCTAAGTGGCCAGTTGGCCTTCTCGGGTGGCGACAGCTATTGTGCGGGTTGCCCACCTGGCTGGCCGCCTGGCTGCTGGGGCCCTGAAGGCTGAAGGACCAGCTGTTGTTGCCCGGCCTGCCACTTGTCGGCTGGTTGCGAACCGCTCTGAGATGCGTTGCGTTTGGGTTGTTTTCTAGTTGGCTCTAGAGCCGTCTTGGCAGTGGAAGGCGCTGGCTGCTTCTTGGTGGCAGGCGCAGGATCTGGCTGTAGAGGCGGAGGCGTTTTCTTTGTTGGCGGCGCTGGTGGCTGGCTAGCCGGTGCAACATCTGGCTGTACTTTTTCTTGAGGTTGTGGCTGCTCCACAACCCGTTCCCCTGCGGGCGGGGTCCTTGGCTGCTCTTCGTGGGGTTTTCGTCCCGCTGCTCCGCAGCAGGATCTGGCTGCTCCATGGCGACGTTGTCTTGTTGCTCCTCGGCGGTGTTGTATTGCCGCTGCTCGACTGTATTGTCAATTGTCTCCTCAGCGGATGCAGCTCGAGGAGTTGGTGGTCTCTCGGTGTTGGCGGTGTCCTGGACAGCGTGCTGCGGGGTGGGTTGCGGCTGCTCGAAGGTGTGCTCAGTCTCCATCTCGGCACATGTGTTCTTGGCGCCAAGGTCTTGTTCTTCTCGGGGAGGGGAGGACGCCTGCGTCCTGAACTCTGGTACTCTATCCCCTTCGTCATCAGAGAGCTCCACGAGTTCTTGGGGCGGTTTTCTCTTCCTCTGGGGAACTGGTGCGGCGGTGGCCTCAGCGTCGAGGGCATCACTAAAAGAGATAAGCAGAAAAGGATAAGTGTCAAAGGTATGTAGAGAAGAAGGCCAGAAGGAAAACTGGGAAGAGAATAGGAGGCAAGGGATTAAGTTCAACTCGGAAGAACTTACCCGTCTGCGGTAGGGCGATTCTTGCGTTGGTTGGTCTTCTTCACACCTGCCTTCTTCCTTGGCTTCTTCGCAGGGGCTCCGGTGCCCCGCTACCTGTCCTCTTCCTGGTGGTGGTGGGGGCAGCCACGGAAACAGGAACCACGTCCAGTGGTTCCTCCCCATCGTCCAGTTCCGGTTCCTCTGTATTCGAAAGAAGCAAAGCTCAGTATAAGAAAATAAGAGGATCAAAGCACGCTGCAAGCAAGCAAAAAGGTGAACTCGGTTGCCTTCTTCATCCTATGACCCGTACCGGATAGAGACATCGACTCGGGACTTACCGTACTAACCGACACGGGGGATACAGAGGGTATCCTGGAGGCCGTACGCTGTCGCGTCGTCTTCAGTCCCGTCCGCGTGCTAGTTCTTCTCGAAGATGGGATCGTCCTCCTTTTTCTCGCGAGTGATGTGCTGAAAGTGCAAACATAAAGCACACTAATTTGAGTCCCGACAGAGTAGATATTCTACTCGGTCTAGCGTGCAAGCATAAAGCACTAAATGCTAAGGACCAGAAGAGGTAAACGAGTAAACTATCTACTCAGTCTAGCGTGCAAACACAAAGCACAAGATGCTAAGATCCCTACTCTGAACAGCGTGCAAACACATAGCACATTAAGCTAAGTGCTAACAGAGAGGCCCTATTCGGTATAACGAGACTAAGTCCTAAGCAGGGGCACATGTGAAAATTCTACTCTGAACAGCGTGCACACATAAAGCATATGAAGCTGAGTACTAACAAAGGATATCTATCCGCCATCAACTACAAACATTAAGCATATAGAGAAGGAAACTCACCTGGGGGATGGGTTTAGTGTGGCTATACTGCACGAAGCCATAGTACGAGTTCTCTGTGAGCGTGGTCCGTAGAATGGACTTCGCCCAAATCGCCACCTCTGGTCTGGAGAGCTCGAAGGTGGTCGTCCGGGTGCAATCACGGGGGCCGCCCATGTAGCACATCTTGTGTACCCGATGCTGAAGCGGGAGTACTCGGCGCTCCATCCAGCAGGCCACCGGATTGTCTTGAAGGAGCCCTTCCTTCACCAGCTGCTCCAGGCGCTTGTCAACCTGGACGGCGTCGTTCACCGTCTTCTTGGGGTTGTACCCCCAATTCTGCCCTGTGGGACGAATATTCTGGTACTCGGGAAGTTGGATCCCGTCCACAACTTTTTCTCCTTTTGCAGCAGGGGCATTCTTCACGTACAGGAAACCCCTCTGCCACTTGCGGCAGGTCTCTAATCCGAGTACCCGCGGGTGGTGCCCGGTGGAGCGTTGTAACATCATAGTGCTACCCGTCTGGGTCATTGCCCTTGGAGCTAGAGGGTTGGAAGGATTTGGAACACTCTGCTGGCGGAGGAAGAAAAATTTGGCCCAGGTGTGGATAGTCGGATAAACACCCAAGAAGGCTTCACAGACGGTAGCGTGGGTGGAGAGCATAGCGACAGCGTTGGGAGGCAAGTGGTGAGGTTGAAGGCCAACATGGCGCAGGAAGACTTGAAGAAATTTGGAGATGGGGAGTCCAAATCCGCGTTTGAAATGGGAAAGAAAGACCACGTACTCACCTGCTTCGGGAGCAGGGGCAATCTCATCCCCGGGAGGGCGGCAGATGACGCCGGGAGGGACGCGGCGCGTGTTCACCAGCCACTGGCAGTCCGCTGCCGTGACGTCTGATCCCTCCCAGCCGGCGCGCTCCAGAGCCACCTCCTCTTCATGCTGGTCTCCGGCGAGATTATCGAGCTCCATGTCTTCTCTGCTGGCGGAGAAGCGGGCACGTCGAGGACGAAGGCGATGGCGAAGGCGGAAGCGCGCGAAGAGGCTCTCTCTCTCTATCTCTCTCTGCTCTCAATGCGGCCGTGCGTTGCGAGCTCGCGGCGGCGCGGTGCTCTGCTACGGAGGTGGAGGCGGAGAGGGAGCGGGAGTTGGGGAAATTGGGAGGAAAGAGATGACGAGGGCGGCGCGGGGGTACTTATCCCGCCGCGGATTGTAGTTACTAAGTGGGATTAATCGTGCGTGAGATCGTGCGGCGTGGGGATTAACTGCCCATTAGAAACGCACACAGCGCGATATGCGCGTGTAACGGGTGCAGTTAATCCCCCGACGTGGGTCGTGGGCTCTCGAGTACACGCGCGAGGTGACACAACGGGCCGTGGGCCCCAGACATAGTGAGGGGCGCGTGGCACGCTGTAACGCCAGAACCGAGGCGTCGGGAGCACAGGTGCATGACACATGCCCTCCATGGACACGAGAAGATGGATTCGCTCTGGATCGAGCGGGAGCGCGTTGAAAATTTCGCTAAGTGTAATTTCTCGGCAGAACTCTGCATCGTGTGATCTACTCGGCACCGAGAGGATTTCTCCCCAGACCGTAATCAGAGAAGTTCGAGTAAAGATTGTGAGTGACCGAGTTGAGGAGCAACTCGGCCACACTTCTTCACATAGGCGATTTGGTTTAAGCTGGCAGGGCCCAACGAACAAGTTCGCTGGACTCTACCAGCTTCGGGGACTAATGTCGGGGGGGCTACCCCCGAGTAGGGGTAAGGTAGGTGCTAAACCAGAGATCGAGGTATTGTTTGCCGGGTAGGCGGCTACCCGGGTACCTGGTATCCGGTAGACGCTACTCGGTGATAAGTATTGAAGGCCAAGAAGAAAATAATAAGTTAGATCAGAATCAGCCGAGTAGAGCTCGGGTGGTCCGAGTAGATGAGCAGCAATCCTACTCGGACGAGAAGTCAATGGATCCGTTCTGACGAGATCCCGCGTATCCCGCAGCCGTACAAGCGTGCGGATTAACTTACTAGGAACATGATTATCTGCGCCAAGGCGTGGGTACAGTGAGGGTGGGCTCCTGTCATGTCATGTCACTGACAAGGGGGACAGGACGTGTCAGGGGTCTACTCTGTGAGACTTACAGGGTGGACAAGGCCTGTCAGCCGGACGGTCCGGCGACTTCTCGCAACGGCGTCAGCGCGAACACGGAGCGTGCGCCGTTGTCACAGTAGAGTTGTCACTTCATGTACTTTTAATTGTTGTTTACTCGACTGGCCACCAGTATATAAGGTGGCCATCCCCGTCCTGCGCGAGGGACGTTGCCCTGAGAGCATTTATTGCGAGACTAAGCATTAGACAAAGAGAGAACCAGGGGTTGGCTACTCGGCAGAGCGCCGGATTTGTACTGTGGCTACTCGGTACTATCTATATACAGAGAGGTAGGCAGGAGTAGGGGTGTTACCTCCACACGAGGGGCCTAAACCTGGGTAGATCTTGGTGTTTGCAGTGTTTGTGAGCGCGTCTACATGACGTGCGATCCCTCCCCGAATACCTACAGCGTGCATCGGCCCCAAACTTTAGCCACCCTATGGCATCTGTCTTCTCCACACCACGACATGTACCGACATGGCCTTGAAACACACACAATACTACGGTTCTACTTGGCGAGTCTAGCCTGTACAGACATGGCCTGGGAACACGTAACCGAAAGGTAAAGCATGAGTCATATGGATGATATGATGAACATGTCGATGTTCGCCTTTGAAGCTACATCATCTCACGTGATGATCGGTTTTGGTGTAGTGAGTTTGGTTCGTGTAATCACTAAAGACGACTAAGAGGGATGTTGTTTTTGAGTGGGAGTTCATGGCATAATTTTGAATTAACTTGAACTTATTTATCATAAACAACCAATCAAAGTGAATGTGCACAAATTGTAGTATTCATTGGCATCCACAAAACTACCTTAAACTTAGATTGTTGATTGAGATATAACTGTTATGATCTGGTAAAAATCATTTAAGATCGGTACCGTATTAGTGAAATTTAAAATTGAGCCCTACTGTAGATTTTCGGTATTTCCTAGCTAGCTCCATATGATAAATGATTGATTGATCTAGAGAGAAAATAATTCCTACTTAGAATCCAGAGTCATGGTTGCTTCCGTATTACTTTATCTTCAAAAGAACGTTTTGTTGATCAAGGTGATTTAGGAACTTAAAAGAGTTGTTTTCAGAAACTATCAAGTGAAAGATATATCGATATCTAGAAACTTATTTGTGGCAACATGACTGAGTATAATTTAGCGTGACAATGTTTGCTTATATTATCTGAATATATGCAATGATTGAAGACGCTAGGCGTTTGAATATTCCAAGAAGTTGGGCGCTAAAAATTATCCTCTAAATTCCTTCCTTCGAGCTATAGTAGCTAAATCATAAAATTGTTATGATGGGATGGATTAAAAGTATGGGTAAAGTCGTTTACCTTACTTGGAGATTGCTAAGAGTGGAATCTAGAAGAATACTATTAATATGGTGATATTAGTAGAACAATCAAACTCAAAATATGACTCAATGGGTGATAGTATATGACTAACACGCCAAAGAAAATGAGCTAGTACGACTAGCATTATTTGATGTTGAATGATTCTTCTGTAAAGCAAAGGAAATATTGAAAATAGAATTACAAAAAGATATATGGCAGAAAAAGAAGATAACAGGAAAAGTCCAGCTCAGGAGTATATGCTTGATATACAAGTTATAGATGTATTACTAGTTAACAAAGTATTTTTGGGTATTTTGATACCACATTGGTTGGTATGAGTTGTCATACAAAGCAACGCAATGCAAGAAATACAAGGGCCTAAAAGGAACCAGTAATAGATGTGGAATCGATTATGACAAGAACATAAATAAAGTGTTATTGTGTTCATTGCCGTATCGAACCAAACATTCAAGATTTATTTTAAGAACTTAATAAGTTGTTATTTTGTTCTAGTCTTTTGTGAGAACAAATGAGATTGTTCAAACTATGACCATATTCCATAATTAATGGATATGTTAATATAAATCATGTTGGTAAAGTGAACATCTATAAGACTAAATGCTAAACGTTGCAAGACGTAAAAGAGTTTCACTTAAATTGTGACACCACCATTTTAGTTCATATCGGAAAGGAAAACATGAAGGAACTCCATATTGATGGACTTCCGGAGTCATTTTTTTTTGAATAAATTGACGCTTGTGAGACCTCTTCCAAAAGATGATTAAAATTCCGTTCATAGGCCAAAGTAGAATGGACGACTAATTTAGTGGAGAGTATACATATTGATGTATATAGTCCATTATGTGTAGTCATGTATGGTGGATTATTTTTTCCTTCATAAAATTCTGTCGATGATTTGAGTAGTTATGTGAGTATATCTATTTAAAGAGAACGGAGTTTGACATTTTGAATTGGTTCAAATGGTTGTTAATATGAAGTAAAAATCGTTGTAACAAGATAATCAAGTATTTATGATTGGATCATAAAGGATAAAGTTTGAGTTACAAGTTTAGCAAAACATCTTAGAAGTTGCAGAACTGTTTTACAACTTATATTACTTGAATTACCCCACATTAGTTTGGAGTGTTCGAGAGACAAAATCAAACCTTGTTTGACATGGTAAGATAAATAAAAATGCCATTATAATTTTGTAGTTTATACATTAGTGACAACCGCTTTTACACTGAAAAGAGCGCCATCATGATCCATTGAAATTGACACCATATAACATATGGTTTGGATAATGACCCAAATTGTCTTTTTCTTAAGTTTTGGTATGCATAGCATGTGTAAAATGTTTACAACCAAAATGGGATACATATATGTTTGTAAGGTTATCCCAACGAATCCATTGGGTATTTCTCCTATCAGCGACCAAAGACAAATGTTGTTCGTCAGAAAGGGTTGATTTCTCGAGAAAGTAGTTCTTGCGAAACAAGTGAGTGGGAGCACAGTACAAACTCAACGAGATTAGAGAATCTTCGTTATCATATCAAGAGTAGCGCAGCACTGGAAGTTGTTCCGGGGTTTGCTATTTTGACTAAGTAGAAGACACTATAAATGTTGTAGATACTTCAAATGAGTTTGCGAATTGAACCACAAAAGTCAAAAAAAATTGTACTTAGACCAACTTGTGGTTTAAGAATAAAGTGTTGTTTTGACAACAAAAGGACCTGAACCTTATAAAGGAAGCAAATGATGGGCCCTGACTTCGTAAAATTTACTATGAGTCATTATATCCGCCATAGTATCCTTGTATGTATATCAAGTATGTGACTTGGTAGTCCTTTCGATAGGCTTGATGCCTAACGATAGCAAAAGGGTCTATATAGCGACAAAGACATGGATTTTTACATCCTTTGAAAGTTGTTTTCGACGAAGTTCAAAGAGTTGACTACTACAAGATTTTGGTCTTCCCTAGTGACGTTTTTAGTCTTTGCGGATAATTCTAGCAAAAGTTATATATTATGATATGGCAGTTGAATAAAAAAACCAACTCTCCTCTCGAGGAAGTTTGCTCAAAGATGTGTACTTGACACAGTCTGAAAATTTTGTAAAAATTCAAAAGGTTGCTAGAAAGGTATGCACACTTCAATGGTTGAAGTGAGCATAATGAAGTTAAAATCTTTACCTTAATGAAGTTATCAAAAGAATTTGATTCCATCATGAACGATAAAGATGCTTGTAAAGTTACAAGAAATTAAGTGGGAGCGCTATGACATATTTTCAATACTTTATGCAGATGACATATGGTTGATTGGAAAATGTGTATTTTAAATTAACATGGTTAAGATTTTCTTATTGATGAAAGGCTTAAAAGATATTCGGCATCGATATCTATAAGAGATGGATTAAATCACATGATATGATTGAGGCCAAATTACATAGATGAAATATTGAAGTAAGTCAATATCGAAATGACAAGAAGGAGTTCTTGTCACATGGAAAATAATTGAGCAAGATTCAAGTGTTTTGACACATGATGAGCATCATTGAAATTGAGATTTCTAAGTCATGTTTCCATTCTATGTACACAACCAGATGAATCCTATGCTATAAAATGTTGTAGCAGGATAATTCATATGATGATTAGACAACAGTGGGAGAGATCCTTGTGTCATTTTTAGAAATGATAAGGATATGTTTTCCTATGAAGTAATGACAAAATATTAGTTGTAATATGTTACACTAATAGTCTTGTCATCTATTCAAATATTTTTATCTCAATTGGAATACGTGATGAAGGGTAGCACAATAGGCTGGATGAAAGTTCCATGCTGGATTTGAAAGAGTTTCAAAATTAAAATATTGTGACAGATACTACAACAAAGGCTAAAATATATCGTTGTGTTGACAACTGATAATAAGCGTATTTTGTGTCAAGGAGTTCTTTATTGAACTTGGTGAATTTCCAAGAATGCTGATACTATTAAGCTACAATTTCACAATGTTAGTAACATTAGTTTAAGCTGAGGAATTAAGGTATCACCGGAATTTGGTGAATTTCCAAGAATGCTAACACTATGAAGCTACATATTCACAATGTTAGTGACATCGCTTTAAGCTGAGGAATTAAGGTTTCACCGATTGACCATATATATACAAAGCCATCTCATTAGAAAATGAGTGATGCATGTAGACGCAAAGAACATGCAAATACAATAGGTCCTAAACATTTAAAATCTTTTTGATGACGTTTACCACATGTGAAGCATGATAATAACACTGGAACGCCATATGTGTTAAGTGCTTACAGACTATATTATTGACTCTAGTGCAAGTGGGAGAATAAAGGGAATATGCCCGAGAGGCAATAATAAAATGGTTATTATCTTATTCCTTGTTTATGATGAACGTTTATTTCTCATGCTAGAATTGTATTAACCGGAAACGTTGATACATGTGTGTTTAATAAACAAACAATGGTTCCTAGCAAAGCCTCTCTTTAAACTAGCTCGTTGATTAATAGATGATCAAGGTTTCCTGATCATGAACATTGGATGTTGTTAATAAAGGGGTCATGTCATTAGAAGAATGATGTGATGAACATATACCCAAAGTGAATATAGCAATGCGATCAAGTCATTAGGTTTACACTGTTATATCAAACATACGAAGTAACATATTCCTTAGACCATGAGATCATGTCAATCACTGATACCGGAAGGGTGCTTTGATGTCATCAAACGTCACACCGTAATAGCGTGACTATAAAGGTGTCGTTAGGTATTCGGAAAGTATTAGTTGAGGATCATGGATCAAGAGTGGGATTTGTCCATCCAATATGACGGAGAGATATACTCTGGGCCCTCTCGGTGATATCACATCAACACCGCTTGCAAGCACGTGATGATCACAAGGATGTTATCATGGGAACGAGAAAAGAGTACTTGTCGGTAACGAGATTGAACAAGGTATGGTTGATACCAATGATCGAATCTCGGACAAGTAAAATATCATGAGACAAAGGGAATATTTCACGCCGTTGTTGGTTCACACGATCACGAGAGTCATCGTTGAATATATAGGAGTCATCACAGATCTCCAGATCCCGCTGTTGATTATTGATCGGAGAGGAGTCTCGTCATGTCTATCTTATTCACGAACCATATGGTGACACACTTAAGGTTCGATGACGCGTTTGAGAGGATACGGAATATCGAAGAATATTTTGGGCAGCACCGAAATTGTTTCGGGGAAAATTAAATTAGTTCAAGGGGTTTTTCATCGAATGGTTGTTAATAGAATTAACAAATCATTCGAGGTGCTATATGCAAAAGTTTGTTAATAGAATTAACAAATGCTGAAATAAAGAAATTAAAATGCTTTATTTATTTATTAAAGAAAAACTCTTGGATTTTCTAAGTGGAGTTTTAAGGGAAAATGAGTGGGTGTGAGTGGGGATTCCTGTCGGGAGGTTACCCCCAAGTAGGGGTAAGGCAAGTGATAAAGGCAAGATAAAAGGAGAGGTTTGGCTGAGTAGCTGGCTACCCGGTGCATGCTACCCGGTCGACTGCTATTCGGCCATACACGCTGATAGCCAGGAGAAAGAATCAAGGAAGTTATTCTCCTCCGAGTAGAGGAAGTGGTCCGAGTAGAGGTGGTGGTTTCCTACTCGGGCCAGAAGTCAAAGGAGCCGTTCTGACACAGGATCCTGCGTATCCTGGGTCCGTACTGGTGCACTGTTCATCTGCAGAGCGCGTGCTTATCCGCGCCAGGGTGTCAGCAGGGCGGTGCAGGTTAGGGGGCCTACCCTGTGGCCGTGTCAGTGATAACATATCGTCTTCTTGGTTTTGCACAACGACTTTCCACACAAGACAAACTAGGAAGCCAAAGCTGTCAGCGAGAAGCTGGAAGTGTGCAGCACACTATGTCGACATCTGTTTGTACTTTTCCCCTTGGTTGTATCCGGCAGGGCACCAGTATATAAGGTGCCCTACCCCCTCCTGCGCGAGGTACGCCAAGAGACGTTGCATGAGTTCACATCCTTGACCTAGATCATCACGTAGAGAGAAGGGTGGCTACTCGGCTGTAGGCCAAAACTGTATTGTGGCTACTCGGTGACACACAAATATAAAGAGAGAAAGGCAGGAGTAGGGGTTTTACCTCCACACGAGGGCCCTGAACCTCGGTAGATCTTGTTGTTTGCAGTGATTGATTCATCCCACACGCGGCTACTCTCGGCGTGATCCCTCCCCGAGCACCTCCAGCGTCCATCGACCCCAAACAATTAGCCATCCTATGGCATCTGCCGTGATACCACCACGACAGTTGGCGCCACCGTGGGGCAAACCAGCGGGCGCTGGCGGAGTTCACGTTCGGACGGGATCCATTTCTGCTACTAGGGAGCGCAGTGGTCTGTGGCATTGTCCACAGATTCGGCTCCTTCGACTTCGTCATCGACAACG
>JAPCYS010001181.1:0-53900 GCA_028641055.1 Alopecurus myosuroides
GATTTGTGTGATCTTGGTGCAAGTTCTTCTCTTATGCATAAAATTTTATATGATATGCTTGATTTGAAACCATTGGATGAGAGTATTTTGGGAGTGCATCTTGTTGACCCTACTTTTAAAAGACCTTTGGGAAGGATTGATGATGTTCTTATTATTGCTAATGATAATTATTCCCCCGTTGATTTTCTTGTTTTGGACATTGAATGCAATGCTTCTTGTCCAATCATTTTAGGGAGACCTTTTCTTCGCACTGTTGGTGCCATTATTGATAAGAAATAGGGAATTATAAGATTTTAGTTCTCCCTTAAAAAGGGCATGGAACATTTACCTAGAAATAGGATTAAATTATCCTTTGAGTCCCTTGTAAGTACTACCCATGATTATATTGATAATACTTGATTCGTTCTTCATGCATAGCTAAAAGACGTTAAAGAAAAGCTCTTGTGGGAGGCAACCCACTTTTGTTTTCCTTCGGTATCCTTTTGTTTTATTTTGTTCTTTTTATGTTTTGGAAGTTGTTACCTCTGTATAAATCTCTCCTTATCCTTTTTATTTCGTTTTTATGCCAAGAGTATTCTCTAATTGAGAGGTAGTGTGGTTTGGGGAAGTTGATGTTCTGAAATAGATTTCTGGGTTGTTACCAAACAATTCATAGTTCTCAGCCATAAGGTTGGATTGCTTTGGAAAAAAAAACCATGTTGTTATCTAACTTCCTTTAGTTTCCCACTTTTTGATTTGAGCAAAAGAAGATTATTCATCTTTACCGATTGTTCTGTTATGACAGATGTCTGCCAATATTTGCATTTGTATCTCAATCTCTTTCTTTTTTGTGTTCTTTTGAGAGGAAGAGCTTTAGAATAAGTTGTGACAGTATCTAATGTTTTAATTTAAGTGTGAGACTTGTGTTGAAACAGAACCAAGCGGATTTATTATTTTGATTACACTAACGTTGCTAATGAAGACTATGAGAAGTTTTAGCTAGAGGAAGTTTTCAAGTGTATGGAGAGATGTATGATGTGATGAGATGAAGGATGGAAAAAAGCTCAAAATTGGGGATGCCCATGTCACCCAAAGACATATCCAAGAGGTACAAGCGTCAAATCTTGGGGATTCCCAAGGCATCCTCTTCTTCATCAACAAAAATATCAAGTTTCTTTCAAAACACTGTAGTTTTATTGCTTCACATGATATGTGTTATTCTTGGAGAGTCATCTTATTTTGGTTCCAATTTGTTTTGTTTTATTTTCTGTAGATTTTTGTTGGATCCTATCACTTTTATTTTGGTAGAGATACGTGATATCCCACAAGTATAGGGGATCTTGTGTAGCCTTTTCGAAGTAAGAGTGTCGAACCCAACGAGGAGCTAAAGGTAGGATAAATATTCTCTAAAGTTCAATCAACCACTCATACAACTCTACACACGCTAAACGTTTGCATTATCTACGAAATAAAACTAGAGCAATAATACGAGTATGAGAGATAGCTTTGCAAAATAATAAATACAAGAAAATAAATGTTAGTGCTGCAACAATAAAATATACTAAGTAACCATAAACTAATAGTACCATGAGTGTGGAAAAGTGGTCGTAATTGTGGTGGCTTTTTCCAAGATTAATTAGTGAAGATATCGGGTTCATTGTCTTCGATGCAGTTTTCTATGTGGGAGAGGCAAAGCTAACAAGCTCTCACTGTCCAATGATTGAAAGTACTTATGATTGGAACTCTAGCAAACATCTGTAACTAATAGAAGATACATTAAGGTAAAAATACCCAACCATAGCCTTAAGTTAATTGTCCTCTTATTCCCATAGCTGCAACTAACCGGTTTGAGTCCTTAGGTTTATGTCACTCCGGTAGAACTACGCCCCTTCCTTTGCACATACTACTAACCCTATGGTGTTGATCTAAGCACACACAAATATAATGGACACCAAAGGACCACACCATATCAACATACAACTGTAATGAACCAAAGACATTCAACCAAGCAATCAAAACACAAATAAACTACACAAACATGACATAGATCATAGGATAAATATTATAGCATCAAACACCATGTTTACATAGGACGGTACAGAGGTTTGTGGGAGGATGAACCACTGAATAAAAGAAGGAGATGATGATGGAGGTGTTGGTGAAGTCGGCATCATGGCGGAGAGGATGGAGAAGGGGCAACACGTGAGCTGCAGGGCGGCGCCGGCGGCCGTCGGCGGCGCAGGGGGCTCCTCCTGCGCTGGCCGTCCATCATGGGGGAGCGCTGCCCCTTAGCCCCCTTACTTCATGACTTCTTGGTGCTGTAGATGAGCCCTCCCCCATGGAGATGAGACCATGGGGGAGGCAAAATTCGTGGCTTTTGGTGGCTGCCCCAGAATTAGGATTTTCCTCTCCTTATATGTGATGGGACAATGCTCCCCGTCCCTCCGATGGATGGCCCATTGATCCAAAGGCTCTTGGGCACCTCTAGAACCTTCCTAGGGACCCCTCTCATCCCCAAAGTCGTGGCTTGGTCGAATCCATCAAATATGGTAAGAGTTGGACTCAATTCCGTCACCGATTCCCGTAATCCCGTAATCAGATATATATCCTCCAGTACAATGGGTCCATAGGTCGCGTACGAACTCAGATTGGGCTGTTCTTGGGCTTAAATGAAAGGTATGGAAATGACCAACAACTTGGTAGGAAATTTGATCTTCAGTTGGCGTTGTCTTTGGGGGTAAAACTGATGATCTCTAAAAACTGTTGGTGGACAGATTTCAGGAAAGTCAGAGTCCTTTTACAACAAGTCTCCTTTTGTGTTTCCTTGTTAATTCCTACACATCAAAGAGTGAAACAAGAACATTGTGCATTCTTGCAACTATTAATAGGTTAGTCCAAATAAATCATAAATTTTATATAAAAACAAGTGTCAAAAGCATAATATTAGCATGAAACAATCAAAAATTATAGATATGTTATGGACGTATCAACATCCCCAAGCTTAATTCGTGCTCGTCCTCGAGTAGGTAAATAATAATAAAGTAATTTTTGATTGTAAATTCTATGATCAGGTCCTTAACAATTTCATGACGTACGGATAGTAAAACTTTGCAATCATGTTACCTAATGAAAAGTATCAATGAACTAAGAGCTCATAACATGAAATGTATAAACATCAACAAGATTGTAATGATCATAATAAAGTATGGTAGAGTGGTATCTCGCTTGCCCTTAATTTTGGAGCAAAACATAAATGCCAGGGCACCTCTGAAGTTCAAGGGAAGACTAGAAGGAAAGATATCCAAGATACAAGTATCAAATTTATACCACAATCAACCATGCTTTGGGACAAAGACATCACACTAAGAATGACAATTATGCTCTCAAGAAGGTGCTCAAATAATATGGTGGAGACTCAACATAAAAGTAAAAGAAAGGCCCTTCGCGGAGGGAAGCAGGGATCACTCACGTGCTAGAGCTTTTATTTTATTAAATAGAGATATTAAAAGTTTGACACTCCTCCCATCCATCTTACACAAACCATGGCTAACCGAATCCTCGGGTGCCTGTCAACAATCGCATACCATGGATGAGTGTCTATATTTTAAGAGAGGTGTATGCTAGTGTCAACGAATGGTAAACAGAAAATACAATACGTCACAAGCTAACTAGATTTCACAAGAGCGGCTCCCATATGTAGGACGCATCTGGGTAGAAGGTCATCCCTCTTTCTCTTTTGTTTATACAATTATGCTTTGACTGATAAATCAGGGGCAAAAATAGTGAAGAGAATTTGTCTGCATTAATTTGGGGATGGGCAGCCCGCTGCCAGCTCTTCTATCAATTGGATAAGCGGATGAAGCCACTAGTCCAGGGTGTGAAATCCAATCAACAAGTGAGATAAAGATTCTCTATTTACGTCCTCATGAGAAAAAACAAGAACACAAAACAAGAGTAATTTTGAATGTTTTAAGGTAGCACATGAGCAATTTACTTTGGAGTGGCAGTTGAATACCACATGGGATTTATAGTGGACTGTGTGGAATAACTTAGTTTTCAGGGATTTGGAGGCACGAGTAGAGCTCATACTCAGTACAAGTGAAGGCTAGCAATAGACTGGGAAGCGACAATCAAGAGAGCAATAATTACCATAATCATGTTTGCGACAAGGTAAAATTAACTGAGGCATAAAATTGATACTAGAACTCTGAGGCAAAATAAATAATCTAGGCTTATTGACTTTTTGTTTTCAGTCTTAGCATGCATGAGCATGTGCCAAGTCGATTCAAATGAAACAGACAGAGGAGGATACCACAATGCCATACCCTACTATGAATAGGACAATGCATGTTAAGATCAAAATGACATAATATACACTATTAGCAAGTTGAAACTAACCATAAGAAAACATAAACTACTAAAAAATATCATTTGCACATCATATTTAAGTTTACTAAACTTTGAACCACCTCTCTAAACAAGAGATAAATAAAATATATGACGACCAATTTATTAATATAACTGGTGTTTGATGCTAAGACAAATAAATAGTAAGATACAGACGCTCCAAGTTTATTCAAGTTTCTATGTTGCTCAAAAAACAAAGTTTAAAGGTTTGCAAACTGAGGGGTTGTTGATGAAGAGGGATGCGGAGACATCCCCAAGCTTATGACTTTGGCCATTCTTCAATATTTCTCTGTTTGGTGTTCCTTCATTCTCTGTGAAAAAACTTCAACACAAAAACTTTCCCCATCGTTTCTGCGGTTAGACATTAGTGCAATAGATAATATTTCCAAAGTGCTTCTATTTAAACAAATCAAATTTTGTTTTAGAGTTACAGAAATGTTGCTTAAGTAGCCAACTTCTAAATAAAAGGTAAGACCCAAAAGAACTCAAATGAAAACGTAAAAGAGGCCACTCTTGCAACAAAAGTTAGAATCTGTTCAGGAAAACAACAACTGGAAAACGTAATTTTTAGGTGCACTTAAAAATGTCAGAAATTTTTCCCAATTTTGTGCATGCATAGGATTAGGTGATACATAATATGTAAAAAAATCGTGACTTTTCGAGTTTCCAGTAAAATATGACAAATCGCGCAGTGAGCAGTAGATGCTGAAAACAGAAAAGCCATTTTTTTTCACATATGTATCAACTAAGCCAAATTGGTAAAACTTGGTACTTTATTTTTGATAAACTAAGAGACAAGAGGCTAAAAAATATCTAAACATTCTAGATACATCAATGGAAACAAAACAAAACTGAATGCAAAAATAAATGACGCTCCAAGAATAACACATCATATATGAAGCAATACAAATATAGTGTCTTGAAAGAGGACCTGATATTTTTGTTGATGAAGAAGGGGATGCCTTGGGCATCCCTAAGATTTGACGCTTGTACTTCTTGGATATATATTGGGGCGACATGGGAATCCCCAAGCTTGAGATTTTGTCCATTCTTCATCTTCTCGTATCATTCTCCTCTCCCTACACTTGAAAACTCACTCCATACAAAACTTCACACAATCTTCATTAGCAACGTTAGTGTAACCAAAATAGTAAATCCACTTTGGTTAAGTTTCAACACAAGTATAACACCCATTAAAATATTAGCTACTGTCATAACTTCTTTTAAAGCTCTTCCCCTCAAAAGAACACCAAAAGAAAAAGATTAAGAGGCAAATGCAAATATTGCAGAAATCTGTCAAAACAGAACAGCAGGTAAAGATCAATTTATTCGAAAATCTTATGATCATCAAATAAAAAAGTGCAAAAGTAATGAAAGTTTGATAACAACCTGGGGCATATGCACAAAAAGTTTCAGCTAAATTCGATGTTTTTGCTGAGAGAAATAAGTTTTTTGGTGGCAGCACAGAATCTGTTTTAGGACAGCAACTTTTCCAAATCTTACTTCCTCCCTATTAGAGTCTATATTGGCACAAAAACAAAATAAAAAGGATAATAAGAGGTTTATACAGAGGTAAAAACTTCCAAGACTCGAAGAAAACAAAATAAACTGAAAAAAACAACACAAAAACGGAATAAAATATGGGTTATCTCCCAAGAAGTGCTTTTCTTTAACGTCTTTTAGCTAGGCATGGAAAAAGGAGGGATGCCTTGGGCATCCCCAAGATTTGATGATTGAATATTCTTGAATATTTAATTGAGGTGCACTCGGGAGTTCCCAAGATTGAGCTTTTTCTCTTCTCATTTATCTCGTATCACCATCTCTATTGGATCTTAAATACTACATTCACATAAAACTTGACAAAAACTCATTAGTAGGGTTAGTACTCATTAAATAAAATCCACTCATGTTAAAGTTTTTATAAGTTTAAATTAAGATTATCTACTGTATACCAACCAATTTACAACATTTATCGATCAAATAAAGATTATAGACATTGAGTATAAGCACAATACAAAATAAGCATGACAATCTGCCAAAACTGAACAGTCTGTAAAGATGAAAGTTAACGAGATATCTACGTAGCTCAAATGAAGAAACTCAAAACCAATGAAATACATATAATGATCTCAAGTTTATGCACAAAAAATTTCAAGTAAAATAATATTCTGAGATTTATCACGATTTTTTTAAGTGACAGGAAATCTGTCTAAACAGAATCAGTCAGTAAAGATCGAATTATTAGACCTATCTACGTACCTCAAATCAGAAAAAGTACTTCTAATGAAAGAAATATAATAATCATTACTTTGCACTCAATAAATTTCAGATCAATATCGCTTTCAAGTGATCTTTAAAGTTTTCTATGGTGGGGCCTAGAAATCTGTTTCTACGCAGCAAAGTGGCAAACTTGCATCATAAACAAACTAGAAGTTATCTATACATTTTATTTTTATGGTACAAAGGAATATGTACAATATATACACAATATATACAAGTTTTTAACCGAAAAACTTCCATGAAAAGAATTGGTTTGGTTTCATAGGCATGAACACAAGTGTTCAAGGTCGACCCCCACTTAACCATTACTCATCTTTCCAATCACTTTCCTTTTTGAAAACATTTTTAGATACCAAGTACAAGTAATTTTTTTTTGTAATTCGTGTTCCCTATCCATAACTAAAGATAGCAAACAACTTAAAACTGAAAAATAAAACTACTTATAACGGAAAGCAATATACTTAGAGACAAAGAAAACAAGTGCACACAAGAACATTCACCGCACGCTATTGCTCCCCGGCAACGGCGCTAGAAAAGGTCTTGATATCCCACAAGTATAGGGGATCGTGTGTAGCCTTTTCGATAAGTAAGAGTGTCGAACCCAACGAGGAGCTAAAGGTAGCATAAATATTCTCTCAAATTCAATCAACCACTCATACAACTCTACACAAACTAAACGTTTGCATTATCTAGGAAATAAAACTAGAGCAATAATACGGGTATGAGAGATAGCTTTGCAAGATAATAAATACAAGAAAGTAAATCTTAGTGCTGTAGCAATAAAATATACTAGGTAACCATAAACTAACAGTACCATGAGTGTGGAAAAGTGGTCGTAATTGTGGTGGCTTTGTCCAAGATTAATTAGTGAAGATATCGGGTTCATTGTCTTCGATGCAGTTTTCTATGTGGGAGAGGCAAAGCTAAAAAGTTATGACTATCCAATGATTGCAAGTACTTATGATTGGAACTCTAGCAAACATCCGTAACTACTAGAAGATACCTTAAGGTAAAAAATACCCAACCATAGCCTTAAGTTAATGGTCCTTTACTCACATACGTGCAACTAACCGGTTTGAGTCCTTAGGTTTCTGTCACTCCGGCAGAACTACGCCCCTTTCTTTGCACATACTACTAACCCTATGGTGCTGATCCAATAGTGCACAAATATAATGGACACCAAAGGACAACTCCATATCAACATACAACTCTAATGAACCAAAGACATTCAACCAAGCAATCAAAAGACAAATAAACTACACAAACATGACATAGATCATAGGATAAATATTATAGCATCAAACACCATGTTTACATAGGACGGTACAGAGGTTTGTGGGAGGATCAACCACTGAATACAAGGAGGAGATGATGATAGAGGTGTTGGTGAAGGCGGCATCATGGCGGAGAGGATGGAGAGGGGCAGCACGTGAGGTGCAGCTCCTCCTGCGCCAGCCGGCCATCATGGGGGAGCGCTGCCCCTTAGCTCCCTTAGTCCATGGCTTCTTGGTGCTGTAGATGAGCCCTCCCCCATGGAGATGAGACATGGGGGAGGCAAAATTCGTGGCTTTTGGTGGCTGTCCTAGAATTAAGGTTTTCCTCTCCTTATATGTGATAGGACAATGCTCCCCGGCCCTTCGATGGATGGCCCCTTGATCCAAAGGCTCTTGGGAAGCTCTAGAACCTTCCTAGGGACCCCTCTCAGCCCCAAAGTCATGGCTTGGCTGAATACAACAAATATGGTAAGAGTTGGACTCAATCCCATCACCAATTCCCGTAATCCCGTAATCAGATATATATCCTCCAGTAAAATGGGTCCACAGGTCGCATATGAACTCAGATTTCGCTGTTCTTGGGCTTAAATGAAAGGTATGGAAATGGCCAACAACTTTGTAGGAAATTTGATTTTCAGTTGACGTTGTCTTTGGGGGTAAAACTGATGATCTCTAAAAACTGTTGGTGGACAGATTTCAGGAAAGTTAGAGTCCTTTTCCAACAAGTCTCCTTTTGTGTTTTCCTGTTAATTCCTACACATCAAAGACTGAAACAAGAACATTCTGCACTCTTGCAACTATTAATAGGTTAGTCCAAATAAATCATAAACTTTATATAAAAACAAGTGTCAAAAGCATAATATTAGCATGAAACAATCAAAAATTATAGATACGTTATAGACGTATCAATACGCTCCATTTTTATTGCCTAGAACACTCTAGTTTTCACTCTTATTATTCTCCAAGTGTTCATTTTTTGCGAGTACTGCGTTTAGCTCTTGTTTTTCACTCAAAATTTTGTTTAGAGCTTGTTTGTTTTCTTTAGTTATATTTGATTAGCTCTCTAGTATTTTATGTTTATTTGCTTTGAGAGTTGTTTCGAATAAGTTGATTAGTGTTGGAGAAGAGTAAATTATTTCATGCTTATAGTGGTGCAATAGGAAGCGTGTTCTGACTAAGGCTTAGGCTTTGGCATGTCAAGTTATATGTTAGTTTAACTGTGTGCTTAGTTATTTATGATGTATCATGACTAGTGTCAAATAGTTGAGAATGCATAATGTGTCATTGAATTTAATCATGTGTTGTTCTCTCATATTGAAGGATGGTATTGTGGTCTTTCTCCTTTGAATGTTTTTTCTGGATTGACTAGGCGCATGCTCACACCATGTTATGACTACAAACAAAGTCACTTCTATCCTTGATGATCATTCAATTTATAACTTGTAATATCACTTCATGCTTTGATTAATGTTGTTTTGTCGCTATGCATGATTATGGACGTTATTGCTATCTTAGTTGGTCGCTCCCAGTCGTTTGCTAGCCTTCACCTGTACTGTGTATGAGATCTACTCGTGCATCCAACTCCCGGAAACCAAAGTGTTGTGGTATGATACATGGCAGAACCATTGTGATTAGAAATGGATTTTACTTCGGGATAGAGGGCGCAAACGTTGGTGTCCGTGCGGGATGGGTCACAAGCATGCAAAGACATGATGTACCCAATTTCAGGACCTAAGCCGGGTGAGGTCCTTACTCCCGCAAGGATGAACTAGGTTATGATATCAGGTGTTATAGGTTGCTCCTAGAGCTGTATCGCTCGAAGAATTCTCCCCTTCTAAGGGTGCCCCGAACTGCCTTATATAGGTGCTGGCAGTCCGGCTAACATGTGGGGCCGACTGTACGACCATCCAGATGGGTCCCACACGGTGTCGTACACAGTGTACAACTGCCATGGGTATGGCTACATGGTACATGATGGGACTTGGCAGGGAGAGTTCTAATCATGATGCATGCGGCCAAAGTTTAAGGATACAGCCGCCCACTCTTCTAGTAGAAACGTGGTTGACTGCTCCCGTGCCTTCACATGAACCTTTATCCCACGCTCCCCTCTTTTTTTTTGAAACATTTTCTACTGCAGGGGAGTCCCCCACAGCCCTTTATTGCCAACCAAGAGTGTTACAGTTACAGATATGTACAAATATACATGGAATAGACTAAGGCAGTCTATCCCAGTCTATCTAATTTAAGGACTTAATCCATAAAACTAAGTCAGCAGCCACATAAGCACTCAACCTATGCTTAAGCATAAGGAGATCTAACAAGAAGCCCACTTTCCATCCCATAAAGGAATGTCTTTCCGATTTAAAAATGACTCCATTCCTCTGCTTCCAAATATTCCAGCATGCAAGAATCACTATCTCGGTGAAACAAGGTCCTTTGAAAGACTTTTTTGCAAGCGTAAGATTTTGCACAAGTGTGTTATCACTCCAGCTGATTTGCAAATAGTTCCAAATCCGAGAGCTAAAAACACATTGAAAGAACAGATGGATCCAATCCTCATGGCAATGTGTGCAACAAAGAACACAGTGATTAGTGCCTACAATCTTCCAGTTCCTTCGTTTGATCATATCCTTTGTATTAATCCTATCCTTGAGAATCAACCAAGCAAAGAATTTATGCTTTGACATGCATTTGGATTTCCAGATCCATTTTGCAGGCCCATCAGGAGGCAAATGAGCAAATTGTAGTTGGTAGAATTTACTTGGGGTATAAACCCCTTTATTGAAATTGCATCTCCAACTGTCCTCACTATCAGTCAACTGAACATTAGCCACAATGACTAGCAGATCAGTATACTCCTGGAAAGCTTCATTTGAAAACGGCAAATGAAAATCATCCGAGAGATCTGTCATCATTAATAAATCTCTTGTGGAGGACAAAGGATCTTTGACAAAGGAGAATAATCTCGGGAATTTTAGTGCCAAAGGTTGTCCTATCCAAGAATCTTTCCAGAAAAGCCCAGTAAATCCATTTCCCATAATGCAAGAAGATAAAGAGCACCAAGTATCAGCTAGTTGCATAACACCTCTCCACCAGAAAGAACCACAGGAAGTCACAGCATGTGGTACTGACTGAAAATAATAGGCATTCTTGACTAAATGGACCCAAGGGATATCCATAGAGTTATAGAATTTTGCCAAGAATTTCAATAGTAAAGCTCTATTTTGAATCTGAAGATTGATGATCCCTAAACCTCCTTTGTTTTTGGGCTTGCATACCATATCCCAAGCAGCTAAAGAATTCACTCTTTGCTTATTTTTGTCTTTCCTCCATAAGCATCTCCTTCTTGCTTTATCAATTATGTCAATGACACCTTTAGGTATTACAAGTGTGCACATGTAATAAGAGGGCAAGGAGGATAGAACCGAATTCACAAGTACCAAACTATCCCCATAAGAAAGAAATGAGACTGTAGCAGAAAGTCTCCTTTCAATTCTATCAATTAGTGGTGCAAAATACTTGATAGTTGGTTTTGTGGTTCCCATGGGCAAGCCTAAGTATGTAAAGGGCATAGAGGCCACAGTACAATCCAGAACAGAAGCCAGATCAACAGTTTCCTGCTGTGAAAGGTTGATCGGTATCATAGAAGACTTGTTATAATTCACTTTTAACCCAGTGATATTAGCATAAAGATTAAGCAAATCTTTAAATACCAACAATTGTGCCGATTCAGCAGGTAATATGACTAAAGTGTCATCAGCATATTGAACAATTGGGAAATCTCCACCTATTGGAATTGGTAACCGGAGTCTTCCCTCTCTTAGGGCCAAATTAACAATACTTTGCAGCAGATCCCCACCCAACACATATAGAATTGGTGACAATGGATCACCCTGCCTGACACCTCTTTTGCATACAAAAGGCTTGCCAGGAACACCATTTAACAGAACCGACGATGATCCAGAGGCTAGAATTTCCTTGACCCATTTTATCACTAAGGGAGGGAATCCCTTAAATCTCAAAATTTGCAGAATAGCATAGTGCTCAATGGTATCGAAAGCTTTCTCAAAATCAATCTTGAAAATCACCACTTTCTGCTTAGACTGTTTACACTGGTAAATGTATTCAAAACACCAGGCCAAACAATCTTGAATAGTTCTGGATTTGATGAAACCATATTGATTAGCATGGATGCATCCAAAGATTTTATCCTGGAAATGATTAGCCAGAATTTTAGTGATAAATTTGAAACAAGTGTTGGTCAGAGAAATAGGTCTGAAATCATTCACTGTCTCAGGAGAATTAATCTTTGGAATAAGAGTAATGAAAGATCCATTAATACTCTCCAAAGAGATCTTAGCACTGTGAAATTCATTGCATAGTTTGGTAAAATCCTCTTTTATTATACTCCAACAGTGTTTGATAAATAGCCCTGTAAAGCCATCAGGGCTAGGCGCTCGATCAGGTTTTAGGTGTTTTACAACACCTTCAATCTCCTCAACAGTGAAGGGATTAGCCAGAATCTCTAAACCCTCAATCACAGGCAAGAAAACAGACAAATCAGTATCAGTCGTAGGTGGGCAGGAGACACCCATTCTGTTCTTAAAACAGGACCAAAAAGCAGCAGCTTTGTCCATATGATCCACGCTCCCCTCTTTTCCATGCATTTCCTTGCTCATCAATTGCATCCGGATGATGTCACCATCCGGCTAAATGGCAGGCGGCCTAACTGCAGTTGCCTAGGTGATGTCTAGCCAGCCGGCTTAATCTTCTAAAGCGTTGCCTTGATCCTCGACTTAGCTTAATCGGTGGGTAATCCCCCCCCCCCCGACAGTAGCCCCCGAACACGTTGGAGCTTTTGGAGTCGACTCGGTGAAGAAGGCTTCTGCGTGTTCTTCCCCGCGCCTTTCTCATTGCTAAGCCTTCGCCTTTGCCGGTTGTGATATGTCGGCTGCCCCGTTAGATCCAGCTGGCCTGGTGACATCATGGCGGGGTCATGGCTGACGTACTCCGCGTCCCATCAATTTGCGCTAGCGACTACGGAGGCGGCGACGCCTCGGTTCCCTCGTTCAGGATCTTCTGCGGCCGCACACAGCCGTTATTGGATCCCATGTGGCCCATGACACGACGGTTTCCGAAATTTCTGTGGCCCACGCCGTGGCTGTTACACATGGTGGGGAGCCCGGGCGGCGGTTGCAGGCTATAAAAGGGGAGGCGCGGACCCTCAGCGGAGGATCCGCACTTCGCCTCTGTCTTCTCGCCTCCTCGCCCCTGCTCCTCATGCCCGCTCGCTGTTGCCGCGCGCCTTGCGCCCCGCTCGCCCGTCGCCTCTGCTCGCCCCACGCCCTAACTCCACCGTCGACGGGCATGTCGCCAACCCATCGCCGCTCTTCCCGGTGACATCGCTCGGCGCCCCCACCTTCGACGTGCCGACGATGGCGCATCGTTCTGAGGGGACGTGGCGGGGCTCCACCATCACCGGGAAAAACATCAAGCGATTCGTCTGGCAGGGCTTCCTCGGGAAGCCCGTCGACGTCATCGTGCGGGCGCCTGACAGGGAGACAGAGCCTATGCTGCGCCAGGGTGAATCCGTCATCTTCAGCGAGCACCTAGACCGCGGGCTGGCGCTACCGATGAGCCCGTTCTTCCGCGAGATTCTGGACGAGTATGGCCTCCAGCCGCACCACCTGGGGGCTAACTCCATCTCGCAGCTCTCGTCCTTCGCAACCGGCTGCGAGGGCTATCTGGGGGTGCGGCCGACTGTGGCCTTGTGGAGCTGGGACATCGTCTATAAGCGCTCCGACAATGACATGCCGTAGTTCGCCTGCTTGGAGAATGCCAAGGATTGGCAGCACTCATTTTTCTACGTCCGCAACGTGCCGGGTGAAGACGGCGAGGTGCTTCCTAACCGCACCGGGCTCCCCAAGTACATGTCTAGCTCGCCCTCGAAGAGCCCGGGGAGGTGAGGATTGGCGAGGACACCGAGGACCTCGCCAACATGTGCAAGTGGCTGGGGGTGTTAACCGGCAAGGGCATGACCGGGCACGACCTGGCGCTCTGCTGACTGTCACACCGGGTCTGGCCGCTCCAGGCGTGGTCTCATAAACTGTGCCACTACTCGGGCCGGTTTGACCCGACCCGCCTGTCCAAACGCGTCCTAAAGACGGAGGGGCTGAACGATTGGCTCCAGATCATCATGAAGGAGAAGATCATCTCTGGCTGGACCTAGGGCCGGGAACCGTACACCCGCAACCGGCTGCCTCCCCGGGTAAGTCTCCTTAGACGCCTTGTGCTCCTCCTTACTTGTTGCTTCGTTTTTCATATTGGTGCCTCTTGTCGGCTGTGTTCGTGTAGATGTTCGAGGCGCAGGCAGACGAGGATAAGAAGAATGGCCTTGAGTTTGACCCCGATTTTCCCCGCTCTCCATGTCGTAGGACGACGAAAGAGGAGCCGGACGCTGCCGAAGCGAAGGAGAAAGCCGAGGAGCAGGCGGACGACCATGCGACCGGCCAAGAGGAGGAGCTAGAGCCGGAGGGGCCGTCTCCCCCCGCTAAGTCATCCTCATTGCAGATTCTGACAAACGATCCTCCACAGGGTCTATGTCGTGGGGTTTTCACAGAAAGTGTCCTCGTTTGAGAACTAGATTGTGAAGCCATTGCTACTGAGCTAAGCTTCGAAAGGGTTAGGGCAAAAACGAGAGACACGAGTTTACCTAGGTTCGGACCCTCTATTGAGGGTAAAACCTACTCCTGCTTTCCTACTATCAGGAAACAAGGTCTCGATTACAAAGGGCGATTCTAGATCTCGATGTCTCGATCTTCCTATCTATTGACTTAGAACTTGTTTTTCTACGCCCCAGGGTCTCCCCTTATATAGTGGGTGAGCCCTCCGGGTTACAAGGTAGTCCGGGTTACGCCCAGTGTTGGAGTCCTAGCACAGTCTGGTCTTCACGATTCTTCGTCCGGCTTATTCCATAAAATGGAAACTCCCGTCCGGCCTTGGGCCTCCACACTTATTTCCCAGGCCCTAGGCTGGGTCTGCTTCCGCTTCCGGGTTATGTTCAAGCATAACCCAGGTCTTCGTCTGCTGGCTGGCTACCTCCTGGACAGCCTCTCTTGGTATAAACCGGTTTGAGCAGTATGAACCGGCTGGAACATTTTTCGGTTCATGTGGGCGATAGGTAAGGCCCCCCTTACCTATTCCCCCAACATTAGCCCATAGGTTAACATGAATACTTAAATTCAAACTTACGCTGTTCAGAGGTTGAACTTTAATCCAAAAACTTAGACGCGAAGTCTCCTTGTTCAACAAATAATCTTCCAGAATTTCTGATCCGGATTATTCGGGGTTCATCATTATCTCCAGGATTATATCTTTCTGTTTTTGAACTTGGAAAGATAACCTCGCACCTTTATCTCCAAGATCTTAGGAACTGAAAATATTTTAGTTTGTCCCGGATTCTTCTCTGCGCATTTAATGCATTTGTCAAAAAAAAATCTTCCTTTTGTAGATCCAATCTTCCCGTATCTTTCTCGAAAAACCCTAATCCTGGGGGGCTTTTTTGAAAAAATGCCGACTAACCCTAGGGTTCGGGCTCCCTCTTATAAATAGCCCCCAGGGGATCCCCCACAGCCATTTGCACCCCGTGCCCCAGCTTCATATTCTTCCTCCGAAAAAAGCTCGGGAGCTCGATTTTCTTGCTCGCACCGCCGTGGCCGGAGCTTCGCCGGCGTTCGCCGCGCCATGGTGAAGGAGAAGAGTTTGGCCACCAAGGCCACTAGAACCAGAAAGAAGAAGAAAACCGGCGGTGCCTCTTGTTCTGCAGCAGCCAAGTCCAGCAGGGGCGTGATGCAGGTCAACTAGTGCAAGTCGAAAATGACTCAGGGTCGGCTCACCGAGATGGAAGACTCCGGTTTGCTTCCAAAGAATATATCTTGGCGTGCTCCCGGGAAGGAGATCCGGCCAGAACCTTGGCCGGGTGAGGTAATAATCTTTGAGGCCCATATCTTTTGTGGGTTTCACCCTCCCGGGTCTCGTTTCTTCCGCCGGCTCTTAGAATATTACAGTCTTCACCTTTAGGATCTTCCCCCAAATTCTATTCTTAATGTTAGCAATTCTTTTGTCCTTTGTGAGGACTATCTTCAAGTAGAACCCAACCTAGACCTCTTCCTTGAGTACTTCTATTGTAACAAACACTCGGAAGTAGCTGGGGGTGAGCTGATCCACCGTGGTGGCGTTTCGTTCCAGAGACGAAAAGATATTCCCTATCCGGGTATCCCGCTTCCTAGTCATCCAAAACTCTGGCAGAAATCCTTCTTTTACTGTAAGGATACCTCTCCTTCTGATGAACCGGTTCTGTCGGGTTATCGTCCCGAGCGCCTTGTTTATATAAGCACCATGAACTCCTATGCTAACTTGCTAAGTCAGTTGATCGAGTCAAAATCAAACCTCTTCTCAAACGTGTAACCAACTTAATAGTCCATGGGTTAACCAATTTAGACCTAACCCAGACTTGGGTAAACTCGCGAATCCAGCCTCTTAGCATTAGGGACCGGTTGTTTCATCAGTACACCGGTTTATCAGATACTATGAGATATTCTGACTCCCCAGCTTCAAAGTCTGACATGGTGGCTGCACTGAAAGGCTTGGTCGAAATAAAGAAAGATAGGTTCTTTGATGTTGGTCTTGCCGCCTTTTCCTCCTCTAACCCGGATCCTCCTGTAAGTTCATCTTTTTTACAAGTCACTTTCATTCTGTGGGAAATTTAAGACTTCACCAATGCTAACCCTGTTTTTTTCCGGTTTATAGCTTTCAGACGCTTTCTGGGTTACTACCCAAGAACCCGTTTCTCCTCCTAAAGATGATGAATCTGAAGAGAAAAGTGACAAAGAGGATGAGGTTTCTGAATTTGACTCCCTTGGTCACTTGCATAATCAATTCGCTGATGCTAGTTACTCGCAGGATGAACCCGTTGAGCAGGAGGGTGCAGGTTTAGGTCAAGGGGGTGCGACCCAAGAAGCGCCGGATCAGAGTATTCCGGATCTCAACCCCACCACTCCCATTACTGGCTCAAACGTGGTGGTTGAGAAAGATTCTCCTATGACCAACAAGAGAAGCCGGCAAGCTGTTGCAAAGGTGCCTATTTCTAGACTGTCCAAAAATCCCTTGAACCCGTCCTCACATATGGAGAAAACGCAGGATGAGGAAGATACCAGCAAAAGAAGGAGGACCCGGAGCTCTGGGTCAAGTGATTTACAAGCAGTTTTTCCTAAGAAAACTCTGTCCCGCCGGGTTTCCAAGGCTCGAGTTTCGCCTACCTCTTCACATTCCTTGGCAGGGAAAATCCGGCCTGAGTTGAGTCATACTTTTCATACAGATTCTCCCAACTCTGGTCCATCCCACTACATCGGGGCCAGTGAATTTTCCATTTACTCTGGGTAAGCTAGCTCTTTAGTCTTTAGTTCATAGTTACAACCAATTCTTACCAATCCGGTTTATAACTTTTCTCTTGCTGCAGGGCCCCAGCTGTACTAAAGGTTACTCCAATTTCAGTTGTTGCTCCCACTGCAAACTTGGAGGAAAAATCTCATGAAGAAACTCAAGATGAACGGGTTGTTCACTCGCCGGGTCTTATTGATGATCCTACATAGGCCACTGACCAAGAGGTGAATTCGGCTGATAATACGCCGGATAATGATCCTCCGGTTGAAGACATGAATGTCTCAGACCCGGAGGTGGATATTACCGGCTCTCATCCTATAAGGATCGTTGGGACCTCAACTATGCTATCCAAAGTTACAAAGGATTTCAATCCAACTCCAGAGGCAAAAACAGTTCCTTCCAACCTGAACATTGAGGGCCAGAATTTTGATACTCTGGTTCAAGAGCTTTCTGAAAATCGGCGTCATGCAGATGGAATCATTGATATTCTGAAGAAGAGATATGAGGTAACCTTGATAGACATAACCTGTAGCCCTTAATCTTCCGGTTTATATTTGTAGAATAAACTTGAAGATTTCCTTGGTATACCTTTGAATTTGAACTGTAGCCCCCAAGTGTCAGTTTATAAATTAATTGTGGACCAGGACTTGTCTTGATTTTGCACTAGTAAATTCATTTAAACTGAAATGTTGTAGCCCCCAAGTGTCGGGTTTGCTAGGCTGCAGCTACTCGGGACTTAATTGTATCTAACTAAAACTTTCTTAAAACGGAAATATGTAGCCCCCAACGCCCGGGTTGTGTTTTGGAACCCAGAATTTTCTCAGCTTATTGTGACCTGATAACTTTAACTGTCTATAACCCGTACTATTCTGTGGTTACCAATTTTGTAGAGTATTGAATCTTCCTCTCAGAAAGAGATTTTAAACTTGAAGAACCTGTTGGCATAGGAGGCACAAAAAACTGAAGAGGAAAGAAATCTGCACCATGTGCTTGATAAACAGGTTGAGGAAGCTGCCAAAACCTTGTCTGTTCTTCAGCAAAATTTTGAGAACTGGGAGAAAACTCTTATGGAGAGGGCAGAAAATATTGAGAAGGAGCTGGAGGAATCTAGAAGCAATTTTGCTAAGGTTAAGGAGCAGCTCGGTGATATCACTTGTAGTGTTTTTGATAAGTTTGCTCCTCGTGCAACAGATCTATGCTTCTCTGCCGGTTCAGTTTCTCTATGTCTCCTCATAATAATTCGGTTTCTGAACAATGTACTCTTGTGATTTTCAGGTAGACTTCACGGGAATAACCTCCAGCTTCCAGAACTGAAGTTGAAAGCTCTATTCACCTTGATCCGGCAATTATATGTTGGAGGAGGTGAATGGATCAAAGCCGTTAGAAGCTGGGATAATGCCCCTAGGAAACTCTATGACATGATTGTGGAACTAACCTGCCGTCGTGGAGCAATCAAAGTTATGTCCCTGGCCAAAGCGTATCACCTGAAATTGAATCCAGATCTTCTGGTTAAAGGTTTTCCTGAGTACCGGGCTGATAGGACCAAGTACGAGAGGAAGGATTTTTCCAAGATCGAGAAAGATTGCCGGTTCCAGGCTTGATCCATTGCTGAAAAATTAAAGCTGAAAGAACTTTGTCCTGGTTATCTTTCCTCAGGTAATCGCAAGCCGGCTTTCTGCCCTCAAGTTATAACTGTTGTTCGCCAGGTTCCTCAGAAGAGCCGCCTTTCTGTAACTTCATCCTCTGGTGCGCCACAGTCTACCACTCCTTTGGTTCTGCTCCACCCCGTCCCTTGTATAAACCAGATGACACCAATGATGCTTTGGCTCAGCTAGAGTGGAAATACATCTCCATGGCTGAAGTTGAAGAAGCAGAAAATATCCAAGGTGATGATGAAGAGCACCCGGGAGCACAAGACCCGGATTCTTTTATGCAGCCGGTTTAGATTCTGCACAACAGAAAGAAAAATCTGTTGTGTAATAAACACTTGGTAAGTTTGATAATAATTCAACCCTGATGGGTTTGTAATAGGCTAGATAAACTGCTTTATTTCTAGCTCTATTTTTTGAAAGTGCGCATGTGCACTGATGATACTTCTGGTGTGTAATAACTCGGCTTTCTTGCTAGTTTATGCAAAAATTTCCGGGTTATCTTTATTAGAAAATTTGCAACCTCTTTGTTTGGGAAACAAAATTCTCTTTTGACTTGGTTTATCTTTAATATCTAGCTCAGCCAGTTTATCGCATGACTTATTCTAGTATTTCCAACCCTGGCTAGTTCAGGGTCATAATAACCCGGTTTTGCCGGGTTATAGCATGATTCACTTGTCCAGGTTAAACATGTAGGTCATAAAAATTGCGTGTAATCACTGACTGGCAGGCTAGTATAACCAATATAATTTGTCCTATGCTAGATTATTGAGATACAAACTGTGCTCTAGCATCAGCCCCCAAGTAATCATATAAGAATACTTTAATTTTCCGTGACAGTGGTAAATTTCTAGAACAAATCCCAACAACTCATATTTTCAGGGTCTATCCTTTTTTTATTTCAATGATATTATAGTGATTACAATGATCCTATGTGTAATATGGTCTCAACTGGGCTATGTCCCAAGGCCTTTCAGTTTCTTCCTCAGATGTCTGTGATTTATCAGCATCACACATGTCAATGAAGTAATATGACCCGTTGTGTAGTTTCTTGCTAACCACAAACGGTCCTTCCCATGGTGGGCTTAGGGATATAAAGCGCAAACATAGTTGTCAGAATCGTGATTCTACCATGCGATTCTACGACTTTGCGACCAAAATTGCGCTGAACGATTTTGCGATTCTACTAGGTAGAATCTAAGAGTTTACGATTCCTTAAGTTGAGATTCTACTATTTGCGATCCTACCATAGATGTTCCGATCCGATTCGTAATCACGGTTCTGACAACTTTGGGTGCAAACGTCGATGTCCGTCGGGATGGCTCATAAGCATGCAAAGACACAATGTACCCAGGTTCGGGACCTCAGCTAGGTGAGGTCCTTACTCCTTTCAAGGATGAACTAGGTGGTGATATCAGGTGTTACAGGTTGCTCCTGGAGCCGTATTGCTAGGAGAATTCACCCCTTCTAAGGGTGCCCCGGACTGCCTTATATAGGTGTTGGCAGTCCAGCTGGGTCCCACTCGGTGTCATACACTGTGTACAACTGCCCCGGGTATGGCTACATGGTATATGATGGGACTTAGAAGGGAGAGTTCTAATCATGACACAGGCGGCCAAAGTTTGACGGTAGGGCCGCCCACTCCTCCAATAGAAACGTGGTTGACTTCTCTCGTGCCTTCACAGCAACCTTTATCCCACGCCCCCCTTTTTCCCATGCCTATCCTTGCTCGTCAGTCGCATCCGGCTGACGTCACCACCCGGCTAAATGGCAGGCGACCTAACTGTAGTTGTCTGGGTGATGTCTAGCCAGCGGGCTTAATCTTCTAAACCATTGCCTTGATCCTCGACTTAGCTTAATCGGTGGGTAATCCCCCCCCCCCCGACAAAAAGTATGCCAAATGTTCCCACCATATCTACCTATATGTGGTATTTAACCGCCACTCCAAGTAAATTTCTCGTGTGCTACCTTTAAACCTTCAAAATTATAACATGTTTTGTGTTCTTGTTTTAGCTCATGAGGAAGTAGTTTAAAGTTTATTATGGTTTGTGTCAAGCAAATATCTTCTTCCTTCTTTCACCCGATGAGTATGGAATTTGTGCTCATCTAAATTTGAAGAGAGCTGGTGCCAAATAATAACAAAAAGGCACTTCCCCATGGTTTGATGAAAGCTGGTGGGTACCTGTGAACATGGCTAGCCTTGGTTTGTGAAATAAAGGTGGGGGGAAGTGCAAACTAATAAAACAACAGAAACCGCTCTCAAAATTCTAAATACTTTGCTTGACATGGATTATGATAAGTTTTTCATTACCATTCATTGACATAGACATACACCTCTCTCAAAATTGTTTTCAATACATGTATTTTATCAAATAAAAAGCTCTAGAACATGAGTAATCCATGCTTCCCTCTGCGACGGGGCTTTCTTTTACTTTTATGATGAGTCTTCATCTTCTTACTTTATGCACCAGCTAAAAGAGCAGTTGTCATTCTAAGTATAATGTGCACAATCCCAAAATTTATTATTGATTGATTTTTGATTGTGGTATTGCTTTATCTCAAATTATTTGTATCTAGTCACCATTTAAACTTTGAAGGTGCCCTAGGAATTTATGTTTTGCTACCACACGACGGACTAGCTGGATACCACTTTATTATGTTTTTCTTTATGATTGAAACAAACATATCACTTTCAACGATTCATTATTCATTTTATTTTGTTTTTGTTTCTTTTCATGTGCAACATGGTTGCTAAGTTTTCATTATTCATTTCATTTTGTTTTTGTTTCTTTTCATGTGCAACATGGTTGCTAAGTTTACATTGGTTGAAATAATATTTATCATGCCTCTATTAAAGTACTTTCATCTCAGCTTTGCAATGCTTTTACATAACGTTGATCAAGATTTGTGTTGGCTTCATGTCACCTCAAAAATTATTTTGTTATCACTTACCTACTCGAGGATGAGCAGGAGTTAAGCTTGGGGATGATGATACGTTGCAAACGTATCTATAGTTTTTTATGATCCATGCTTGTTTTCTACCAAATACCTTTTGTTTTCTACATGTTTTCTTTCGTTTTCCAGATGTTTTCACAGAATAACCTATTAACAAGATGCCCTAGATCAGTTGTTGTTTTTTCTCCTTTTCTAATTAAGAATAATTTTTAAGGAAATATTCTTGGAAAGGGCTGAAAATCCAAGAAGATCAATTTTTACCCGGAACGAAGACGGAGTCCAAAGGAGAGACAGAGGAGAGCCAGGGGGCCACCAGGAGAGTGCCAGGCGTGCCCCTAGGCCACGCCTGGCAGGCCCCTGGGAGCCCTGGCCACCGTCTCAAGTCCCATCTTCACCTATAAATTTCCTTTTACCCTAAAAACTTTGGATACAGAGTTATTTTCCACGAAACATATAGAGAGGTGTCGTTACCTCAAAAGTCCAATCTAGGGATTCAGGAGTTTAGCTTCGGCACCCTGCCGGAGAGGGGGATCGTCACCGGAGGCCTCTACATTGTCATGATCGCCTCCGGACAGATGCGTGAGTAGTTAGCGGTAGCTAGATGGTTGTTCTCTCCCCTATGCCTCCACGTTTAGAGTCTCGTGATCTGCCTCACATGATCGAGACCACCGTTATGTAATTGTGCATGTTGTGTTGGGATTCGATGAACCATGAGATTATGATTATTTTGTTCATGTCAATCTAATATGCTTCACTTATATTTGTAGAGAATTTTAATCGTGTCTTGTAGGATCTCCGGTGTTTTTATTACCTTGGACACATAGTGTTTTTACCTCCAAGAGAGGGTTTATATGCTAGATAGTAGGTTCATGCCTCCTTGTTGCCCGTGCTCGACTGACAGAAATGTGAGGGAAGAGGATGTGATGTTGCCACTAGGGTGGGTGCTCTTGTCTACGGATGAGAACCACTGCTTACATTATGTATTGATCTTAATGGATTTGTCTGTTGCACACATATCAATCACTTTGTTGCTGCAACTTAATACCAAGAGATTTGCTGGATAACTATCTTGAGGTGAACTTTTAGATATGGATGCATGCTGGGTAGCGGTCCATAAGCCTTGACGTAATGCCTGTAATATTAGACCACATGAACTTTATCTCGTCATAATAGTATTGTTATATGCTCATCATTTTTCTATGGTTAGGAACCACTTCTTACATTACGTATTGATCTTAATGCATTTGTCTGTTGCACACATAGCTACCACTTCATTGATGCAACTTAATACCAAGGGATTTGCTAAATAGCTTTCTTGAGGTGGATATTTAGATAAGGATGCATGTTGGATAGTGGTCCATATGCCCTGATGTAATTCCTTGATGCGTGTGAACACACGTTCGTTTGGAGACTCCAAGAGGAAGGTATGAAGAGTGCATCAGCAAGTTTTCCCTTAGAAAGAAACCAAAATTGAATCGACCAGTAGGAGGAAGGAGTAACTTCAGAAGGTTGATGCAGCTAAGATGGCAGGGCGCACTATCGGTTCATCAGCAACGTGGAACCTACACAACACAAACAATTCACTTTGCCCCAACGAAGCAGTGAGGTTGTCAATCTCACCGGTTTTGCTGATAACAAAGAAGTTAAATGTATGGTGTGGAAAACAATATGAAAATAGTATGAAAACAATAGAAGCAGTGTGAAACAGTGTGTGTATTATCAGAATGAGAAAATGGACCGGGGTCCATAGTTCACTAGTGGTGTCTCTCCGTAGAAGATAAATAACAAGTGTGGTGAACAAACTACAGCTAGCAATTGACAGAAATGAAGGCTGCACCGTAGTGCATATGCAAGAGATAAAGATTACTATGTAATTCATGCGGGCATTACAACAAAATACATAGAGCGTCATCCAACTGCATCTATGACTAATAATCCACCCTCCGAATATCATCCGAACAAACGTTGGGTATTAAGTTCCAAGCAACAGATTATCGTAGTAAGCAAAGTGTGTAATGTAAACAATGTAAAATAAGTAAACACCGTTGTTTTCTCCCTAATGGCAACAACACATCCTCCATCCGTCATGTTTATTGTCACTCGAGCACAGATGCAAAGGAGGCATGAACCCTCTATTGACCATAAATACTCCCTCTTGGAGTTACTAGCATCTACTTGGCCAGAGCATCAACTAATAACAGAGAGCATGCAAGATAATAAATAACATATGCATGAAGATAACATGATAGATTGATAATCAGAAGACATATCATTCAACATTCATCAGATCCCAGCAAACACAACATGTAGCATTACATAAAGATTATCTCGATCTTGTGAGGCAGCTCACAAGATCTAAACATGAGGTAAAAAGTGGAGAAGACAACCATCTAGCTACTGCTATGGACCCGTAGTCCAGGGATGAACTACTCATGCATCACTTTGGAGGAGGGCATGGTGGTGTAGACTCCTCCGGTGATGAATTCCCTTCCCGGCAGGGTGCCGGGGAGAGCTCCAGAACCCTCCCGATCTCGGGATGACGATGATAGCGGCCTTGGGTGTTTCTCGGGATGAAGTGGTATATTTTTAGGTTTGACATCTCGGGGGGTATAAATAGGCGAAGGGGAAAAGGCGGTGGAGGCCCGAGGGGCCCACTCAGCCCATGGCGCGGCCAGAGGGGCGCCGCCCTATGGTGTGACCCCCCCCCCCCCCGTGGCCCCCCGCCGGGCATATTCGGGACTCCGTGGAACCTTCGGGAATTCTAATACTTCCGGATTTCGAATTTTCCAATTCCGAGAATATTTCTAGAATAACTTTTCTAAAACTAAAAACAGCAGAAAACATGGAACTGACTCTGTGACATCTTGTCAATAGATTAATCCGGAAAATCGATAAAAATGACATAAAGTGTATAGCAAACATGTAGGGAACAACATGGAACATCAGAAATTGAGGATATGTTTATGACATATCATGCCTACAATGTTAAAACCCTTGAACTTTACCTCGTCATAATAGTATTGTTATACGTTCATGATTTGTCAATTGCCTAGCTTTAATTTGTTCGCCCAGCATGTTTGTTTTCTTTTTGGAGAGACACCACTAGTGAACCTATGGCCCCGGTCCCATTTTCCTCATACTGCAAACCTTCTTTTAAGAACTTTTCATCATTGTTTCCTCCCTGTTCCGTTTTTACTTTAATTTTTTTTCCAAGACTCTATATGTTTAATTCTTCTGTTTTCAGCAAGAGCGGAAGATTGACAACCTTCTGGAAAGTTGGGACAAGAGATAGTTTATGTTCATGTGCAGGTTCCACGCTCCCGTCAACCATCTTCAAGACTACGAAGTCCTATTGGTTCGATAACTCTGGTTCTATACTAGGGGAAACCTTACTCTAGACTACATCATAGCTTCCACTTCGGGTCTCCCATGGAGCGTGTGATCACGTCATCATCACCTGCACACAACACACAAACTTTCTCTTGTCCCCAACTTTCTGAGAAGGTTGTCAGTCTTCTCGTCTTGCTGAAAACTTCGGAATTAAATGTATAGCGTAATGAAAACTAATAAAAGTAAAAACGGTACAACAAGGAAGCAATAGTGAAAGTGTTTTAAAGAAGGTTGCAATAATGAGGAAAATAGGACTGGGTGTCATAGTTTCACTAGTGGTGTCTCTCCAAAGAAAACAAACATGTTGGGTGAACAAATTACAGCTGGGCAATTGACAAATCATGAACGTATAAAAATACTATTATGACGAGATATAGTTCACGGGTTCTAACATTGTAGGAATTACGTCAAGGCATATGGACCTCTATCCAGCATGCATCCATATCTAAAAGACCACATCAAGAAAGCTATCCAGAAAATATATCTTGTATTACGTTCCAATAACGAAGTGATTGCTTTGCATGCAATAGACAAATGCATTAAGTAAAGTACATAATGTAAGGACTCTTTCCCGTCCATAGACAAGAGCGTCACTGTTTTCTTTCTAGTGGCAACAACATATCCCCCATCCATCATGTTTCTGCCAATCGAGCAGAGATGTAAGGGAGGCATGAACCCCACTATCTAGCATATAAACTCTCTCTTGGAGGCGAAAATAACTACATGGCCAAGGTAATCATTAACACCGGAGAACATTGCAAGACAACACTAAATTTCACTACAAATATAAGTGAACCATCTTAGATTTACATGACCCAAATAATCATAATCTCATAGTTCATCGGATCCCAGCAAACACGACATGCACAATTACATAACGGTGGTCTCGATCATGTGAGGAAGCTCACGAGACTCTAAACATGGAGGCATAACGGAGAGAACTACCAACTAGGTACTGTTATGGACCCGTAGTCCCAAGATGAACTACTCACGCATCTGTCCGGAGGCGATCATGGCGATATAGAGGCTCTCGATGGTGATTACCCCCTCCGACAGGGTGCGGGAACAGGGCTGCAGAAGCCCTAGATTGGACTTTCGAGGTGACGGATCCTCTATGTATGCTTCGTGGAAAATAACTCCGTCCCCGAGCGTTTTAGGGTTTAGGGAAATTTATAGGCAAAGAGGCGATGAGAGGCGGTGGCCAGGGTTCCCAGGGGCCCACCAGACGCGGCCTAGGGTGGGGCCGCGCCTGGCACCCCTAGAGGTCGTGTCTCGCACCCCCTAGAGGCCCCTTGGCTCCCCTCCGACTTTTCTTTGGACTCCGTCTTCATTCAGGGTAAAAGACGATCTTCGTGGATTTTCATCCCTTTCCGAGAATATGTTTTTAAGAAATCTTCTGAAATAGAAAAACAGCAGAAAACAACAACTGTCGTGGGGCATCTCGTTAATTGGTTAGTCTATGAAAACATCCGGAAAATGAAGGAAAACTTGTGGAAAACATAAATACATTGGATAGAAAACAAAGAATGGAGCATAAAAAACTATAGATACGTTTGCAACATATCAGCATCCCCAAGATTAACTCCCGCTCGTCCTCGAGTATGTAAGTGATAACAAAATAATTTTTTAGGTGACATGAAGCCAACACAATCTTGATCAACATTATGTAAAAGCATTGTAAGCTGAGATCAAAGTACTTTAGCAAAGGCATGATAAATATTATTCGAACTAATGTAAACTTAGCAACTGTGTTGCACATGAAAAGTAACAAAAATAAATGACAATGAGTAATAATGTATTGAAAGTGATACGTTTATTTCAATCATAAAAAAACTTAATAAATTTGTATAAATCTTGTCCTTCATGTGATAGCAAAACATAAATGCCAGGACACTGATACGTCTCCAACGTATCTATAATTTCTGATGTTCCATGTTGATATTATGCCAATTGCTACATGTTTTCTCCCTTCTTTATAGCATTTTTACACGTTTTCCGGGACTAACCTATTAACAAGATGCCAAGTGCCAGATCCCTGTTTTCTGCTGTTTTTTATTTCAGAAAAATTGTTCTGGAAATATTCTCGGAATTGGACCCCACGAATCCCAAAGTTCCTATTTTCCCCGGAAACATCCAGTAGCCCGAAGAGGAGTCGAAGACGGGCACCAGGGGCCCCTCGCCATAGCCAGGCGCGGGCCCCCCTTGGCCGCGCCTGGGGGTGGTGAGGCCACCTTGGTGGCCCACCAGCGTTGCTTTTCCGCCTATTTAAGGCCTTCCTCCCGAAAACCCTAACCTAATCGGTAAAATTCCACGAAACATTCCGCAGCCGCCGTCATCATCAACCCAAGTTTCGGGGGACAAATCTCTGTTCTGGCACCCTGTCGGGACGGGGAAGTTCCCCCGGAAGCCATCTCCATCGACTCCACCGCCATCACCATCGCCGTTGTTGTCTCCTATGATGAGGATGGAGTAGTTCTCCCCCGAGGTTGAGGGATCTACGGTAGCTATGTGGTTCATCTCTCTCTCTCCCATGGTGTGATCTATATGTGATCGTGAGCTTTTTAATCTAGTTGAATAAGTAGATGTTACTCTTCATCTTGTGCTACTCAAGTGTTTTATTAATATGAACTTTGGAGTCACCTTGTATCGCGGTGTGAAGGTGACAGTGTGCACATCGTGTGTGTCTCCTCTATGAATTGTGGTGTTTGTCTAGTACCTTCTAGAGCGCTCATGGTGACAGCGTGGGGTTAACTAGGCATGGGAATGCTTACTTTAAGGAATGCTTTTCCATCCCTACGCAATGATTAGTGTTCGTTATCCAACCAGAGAGGGTTAAGAGTATCATAGTGAAGAGAAGATATTTAGTTATTCAATTATGTGATCATTGTTGAGAGTGTCCACTAGTGAAAGTAGGATCCCTAGGCCTTGTTTCCAAGCATTGAAACACCGTTTTCCGCCTCTTCTGCTACATGTTTGTTTGCTGCCATATTTATTTCAGATTGCTATTATTACTTATAACTATCCATATTACTCGCATTTCACTATCTCTTTGTCGAACTAGTGCACCTATATACCTGACAAGTATATTTGGTGTGTTGGGGACACAAGAGACTTATTGTATCTTAATTGAAGGGTTGCTTGAGAGGGATATCTTTGACCTCTAGCTCCCTGAGTTCGATAAACCTTGGGTGAACCACTTAAGGGGAACTTGCTGATGTTCTACAAACCTCTGCACTTAGAGGCCCAAAATTGTCTACAAGAATAGAAGCGTGCGTAGACATCAAGCTCTTTTTTGGCGTTGTTGCCGGGGAGGTAAGGTAAAAGGTACTCACATCCTCGGGTGTGAGTGCTCGGAGTTATTTCCTTTAGATTCTGCAATTTTATATTTTTGTTTCTTGTTTTCACTAGTTAGGCTTATTTTTACTCGCTTCTTGTTTTTATTTTTACTAGTATTCTTAATGGAAAACAACAAAATGATGATAGAACTTTATAATATTTATTTTGAATTAGGACATGTTGCTTTTGAAGAGAAAATTAAAAAAAAACTATGGAAGTTTGTTTGCATAATAGTGATAGAAATGCTATTAGCATTAATTCTTTGCACCCCATCATTCCTAATGCTAGGGAAAAGTCTAAGCTTGGGGAAGCTAGTTTTTACGATCTTTTTTAGTTTTCTAGCTTTAGAGGAGAAAATTTGCTCCGATGATACTTTATCTCCCATATGTGATAAAACTAATGATGCTTGTGATATTTTAAATCCTCCTACTGAAAGCATTCCTTTTAGAATACCCAAGAAAATTGTTGAACTTCTCATGGATAACCATTATTTTGGAGATGGAATTATCCATCCTAGTGATCATTTACACTTTATGCATGAATTATGCGAGTTATTCAAGTGTGCAGGTATCTCAACGGACCAAGTTAAGAGGAGGCTATTCCCTTTGTCACTTAAGGACAAAGCAAGGGAGTGGTATGAACTACTAGATGATCCTCATCGTTTGGAGTGGAAGGAACTTGAATCTCTCTTTTACTCTAAATTTTATCCTTCTCATGAACTATATTTAGATAGGAATTACATTTATAATTTTTGTCCTCATGATGGAGAAAGCATTGCCAAGCTTGGGGTAGACGGAAAATATTAATACTCAAATTTCCTAACCATGAGCTTCCTGAGGAAATAATTGTTACTATTTTTTATGCAAGGCTTTCGGGACATTGGAAGGATTATCTAGATGCCTGTTCAGAGGGTTCTTTTTGTAGTAAGAAGGTTGAATCTAAGTGGGATCTTCTTGAGAGAATTTGAATCAATAGGGAAGATTCGAATAACAACAAAGGTAAAGAATCGGGTATAAAGTATGAGTATGATTGCATTAAGACTTTTGCTGAAACTGCTGATTTTCACAAGCTTAATATGGCCTTGATCCTCAAATAGCTGTCGGTTGGTATAGATCCTTTGCTTCTTATATTAATCTTCCTAAAAATGGGGACATATATCATGAACCTTTTAAAGACACTTGCATAAAAAATGAAATTGTTATTGATGATTGCAATAAACATGCTCAAACTTCTGAAAGTACTATTTCTTATAAGCATGTTAATTTCTGTGGAGCACTTAGACCTTGTGAAAAGAATCAAATCAAAGAAGAATATTGTATCCATCATAGGAATTAAAAAACTAGAATGTGGGATAGGGATCTAAATGATTTTGGTGAAAATTTTTGTGCCCTCTATCCTTTTATTTTTGAACTTTGTTGTAAAGTGGGTCATTTTAATTTTCAATGCTCAAGCCATGATAGTAGCCTTTCGAATCCTATGAGTACTGCAAGTTTGTATTGTGATTACATGATCACCCCTAATGAGCATGATTAACTTACATTATTTTTGGGGTGTGAAGAGTTGTTAAGAAAAACTTCTTTGATTGATATGAGTGCTTTTGATATGAATAGTGTCTTGCATGAATGCCATCTTTACTGTGTTGAAAATTGCCATGCAAATACTTACATACAAAATATTCTAAAAGAGGACACTTTACCAAAATATGACAGGACTAGTATGAGCTTTGTTCTTATTAATGAGGAGGAGGAATCCTCCAAAGTTCTTTCTATTGTTTCTGACGGTAAACCAGAGTATGTGGAGAAGCTTCCTTTTAAGCCTCTCCCTCCTAAAGAGGGGAAGAAAAAGAAGAAAAGGAGGAGTAAAAGGAGATAGGTAACGGTATCTGATGACCCACAAGTATAGGGGATCGCAACAGTCTTCGAGGGAAGTAAAACCCAAATTTATTGATTCGAACAAGGGGAGCCAAAGAATATTTGTGAGCCTTAACAAGTGAGTTGTCAATTCACCTGCACCTGAAATTGGACTTGTTCGCAGTGGTTTATCAGTAGTAACCGTTTTATAGTAGCAGCAATAGTGAAATAATAGTAGTAGTGAAATGAAAACATCAACAGTAGTGCTTGAAGTAAACAGCGGGATTAAATACTGTAGGCATAGGGATGGATGAACGGGCGTTGCATGGATAAGATAGTTCAAATAATGATCAAGTCAAGGGCATTGCAGATAAATATGATAAAGCATCCAAGCACTAAGTAACCATAGGCATGTGTTCCGTAAATAGTTGTACGCGCTCGCAATGAGAACTTGCACAACATCTTTTGTCCTACCAGCCCGTTTTCAGCGGGGCCTCAAGGGAACTACTGGTAATTAAGGTGTTTCTTTTAATAGAACACCGGAGCAAAGCATTAACACTCCGTGAACACATGTGATCCTCACATCACAGCCATCCCCTCCGGTTGTCCCGATTTCTTTCACTTTGGGGCCTCGGGTTCTGGACAGCGATATGTGTAAACAACTTGCAGGTATGATCAAGAAACAATAATTATCATCGTGATTCAATAACATGTTTAGATCTGAGATCATGGCACTCGGGCCCAAAGTGACAAGCATTAAGCATAACAAGTTGCAACAATGTCAATAGCACTAATAGACAATTCTAGGCACTATGCCCTAACAATCATGACATTATTAATCAAAGCACGGGAAATATCCCTACTGCGGTGGGTCATCCCTCGCGTGGTCGTACTCGGGCGCATAAGAGGAGGATGATGCAGCGGGCGCATAGTCATAGCCGGGGTGCTGGTATGGAATCCCCGGTGTCGTAGGGCTGGACGAAATCACGATCGTTCTCCTCGTCGGCATCCTCCCCTTGCTGGGGGTGATGCTCAAGATATGTGTCAAGCTCACTCTCAGAAAGCTCCCATCATTGCATGTTATTAAGATTAAACAAAAGAGGTGCAGGCAAAAGTACTTCCCTAACAGTTTCAACAACTCTCCACCCATATCGTTTGGAGAAAGTTAGTTCAAAAGATAAATTGTGAAAGTGAGCATGGGTAGAAAGAAGCTTATGTTGAACCATGGGAACAAGATTAAGCCTCTCTATAGGAAACTGCAAGTCCCGAGGGTGTGGCTCTAAACCATGCAAAGCTAGAAAGCGCGAGGCAATAAGACCTCCAAAAACTCCGCCCTTCTCACGGTTATGTGAGATACGGTAAGCAATCAAAGCGCCAAAGTTATAAGATCTATCACATCTTAAGGCAACAGCAATAAACGCCAAATCATAGACATATAGTTTGCTGGCAGTTTTTCTAGCTAACACACATTTAGAAATAAAGTAGGCAAAGTATCGAATGCTAGGCAGTTAAATTCACGAATTTTACCACTCTCCCCTGTGAAGCTTTTACCTTGGCAAATATCTCCATATAAATCTAGTAATGGTTTGGGCTGCCCACTTATTTTCTCACAAGACCCCCACTCGGGTACCTTGATATCTGCACAAAAAACACTAAAAGGCAGGCTCATAGCTTTATTGTAAATTTTATAATGGACCATTGGGTTAGTTGGGGACCATTTAAAACGAAAATCATGCACCACAGACATAGTTAGTTTCACATATTGGATAGGCTCATCCTCAATGAAACGGTCCAAGCCTGCATTACACACTAAAGTGTTAAAATCCTGCAGAATTCCTATAACTTGCATAAATTCCCGACACGGATAAATCGATGGAAACACCCTCTCTTCGTGGTGCACGAGCATGACCTCATGCAACTCCAACTCCTGCTGGTTTAGTTGATAAGCATCGTGCTCCATCTCTGAAATTTTTCAATAATCATCATAAATATTAATTTCAAGCAACTATAAGGTGGAAACTACCATAGGGACTTATATGAGAGCTAAACATACATCAAAACTACATTAATTCTACTCAAATCAAGAATGCAAACTCACATAAGCTGTCACCTACTGTGGCAAAATACTCAAGAAATACTTCACTAAACAAAATTCTACTTGGATCATCGGAGGAGTCACATACCGGAGATCAAACACACCAAATATCAGCACAAATGATGGGCTGAAGAGGGAGATCGAAAATCCAGAGGAAGAACACCAAGAACACGGGATCCAGGAAATGTTTTCAGTTTGGGAGGTCAGGGAGGAGACTTGGGCAGTGGAGAGAGTAAGTGGAGGGCCAGGGGCCCCACACCATGTGCTGGCGCCACCAGGGGTCTGGCCGCGCCACCCTATGGTGTGCCTGACTGGTGGGTCCCCCTTGGGCCTCCCAGGTGTCTTTCTGCATTATTTTTGACGTAAAAAAATATTATAATTTTTCTGGAATTTTTCGAGAAACTTTATTTTTGAGGTATTTCCAGAATTTTAATAATTAATAAAAACCGGGAAAACGAAAGTGAAAACGGGGAAAAAAAACCAAAACCATCACTACATAGGTTCTATGACACTTTAATGAAAGAATATCCAAAGAAAACAAAGGTGGTAGTGGTGAAAACAAAAGTATGGGTGGTGAAAACATGCATAACTTCAGTAATCATAGTGAAAACATCAGGAAAACATGTATAAGAATGGGGGAAAACGTGATTGTACTCAAGTAGAAATGTAATAACAGAAGTAAACATGGTGAAAACATAATTGGGAAAGGTGAAAACATAGTGAAAACATTGCCCTCTTCATTTAAAATCATTTTGTTAACAAGGGTGATCAAGTCTTGCTACCAAAATAATTTTATATGAAACAAAACTTTGTTTCTCACTAAATACTTATGTTACCTCAACCTTGATAGACATAGTCCCAATCAAAATAATTTCATATTCTTTGGGTGGCTTTGGAATAGGACAAAAAAATTATCCAATCTTGATGGTCTCAATATTTTCAATGGAATTTAGACCATATTTTCTATCACTCTTCTTGGGAAAATAAACAGTGTGCTCTTTATCATTAACAATAAAAATATTTTTTCCTTGATTGCAATCAATAACACCCCCTGCAGTATTAAGAAAAGGTCTCCCAAGAATAATAGACATATTATCATCTTGAGGCATTTCCAACACAACAAAGTCAGTTAATATCAGACAATTATTAGCAACTTGAACAGGAACATCCTCACATATACCCACAGGAATAGCAGTAGACTTATCAGCCATTTGCAAAGATATATCAGTTGGTATCAATGTTTCTAGGAGGAGTCTTTTATAGAGAGTAAAAGGCATGACACTAACTCCAGCTCCCAAATCACACAAAACAGTTCTAACATAATTATTTTTAATAGAACAGGGAATAGTTGGTATACCAGGATCTCCAAGCTTCTCGGGAACCTTGCCATTAAAAGAGTAATTAGCAAGCATAGTGGAGATTTCCTCATTAGGAATCCTCCTTTTGTTAGAGACAATATCTTTCATATATTTTGAATAAGGAGGCAATTTAATAGCATCAGTTAAAGGAATTTGCAAGAACAAAGGTTTCATCCATTCACAAAACTTATTATAATGTTCTTCTTCCTTAGATTTTTGTTTCTTATTAGAAGAAGGCATTGGTTTTTGTACCCAAGGTTCTCTCTCATTACCATGTTTATTAGCAATGAAATCTTCCTTAGTGTACTTTGCAGTTTTAGTTTGCTTTTCAGGTTCAGCTACAGGTTCTTCTTTATCAGAAGCATCATTCTTTTCATTACCACTTTCAGTTTCAGCATCAGAGATAGATATACTATTCAGATCTTTAGCAAGTTCAGAGGATTATACAACACTTTTATGTTTCTTCTTATTTTTCTTATTAGTATGAATAACATCATTACTAATTTGCTGAGAATCTTGTTCAATTCTTTTAGGATGTCCCTCAGGATATAAAGGATCTTGTGTAGCAATACCACTTCTAGTTCTTATTTCATAAGCATGTTTTTCTTTAGAAGCATTAACTACCAAATCTTTTTGCACTTTAGCAAGTTGATCAATTTGAGTTTGAACCATTTGAAAATGTTTAACAAGCATTTTAACATCATTAGAGGTTCTTTCTATAATACCATGCAAATTATCAATATCTCTAGAGTTTTCGATTAGGTGATTTTGCACCCTCATATTAAAATTATCTTGCTTGATAACATAATTATCAAATTCATCTAAACATTGATCAGGAGGTTTGTTATAGGGAATATCTCTACTATAAAAATATTGGAGAGAGTGTACCTCAATGGTGGATGAGTGAGGGTTTGGCTTACATAATTCTTCTATAGGTGGAAGATTCTTCACATCTTCAGATTTAATACCCCTCTCTTTAAGATATTTCTTGGCTTCTCTCATCACTTCATCATTTAATTAAATCATTCCCCTCTTCTTGGGTGTTGGTGTTGATACTGGAGTAGGAGTCGGCTCAGGATCAACCATAGTCCAATCATCATTATTTTGGCTTATTTTAGCCATTAATTCCTCAGCTTCTTCTGGAGTTCTTTGCCTTAAAACACAACCAGCACAACTATTTAGGTATGTCCTAGATTCAACAGTTAGTCCATTATAGAATATATCAAGAAGTTTATTATTTTCTAGCTTATGCCCAGGTGTAGCCCTAACTAAAGAACAGAACCTTGCCCAAGATACATGCAATTTCTCCCCTTCCAATTGCTTGAAATTAAATATATTTTGTAAAGCAGCATGTTGAGCACTAGCATGAAAATAATTGTGAAAGAAAACATTAACCAAACCAATAGGACTATCAATAGATCCCGGAGATAAATTGTCAAACCAAGTTTTAGCTTCATCTTTTAATGCGAAAGGGAATATTTAGCAACAAAGTAGCTACGTTTCTTTATATCATCAAAGAATAAACTACTCAAAGAGGAGAGCTCATTCATATGTTTCATAGCACTTTCATTTTCAGTACCATAAAATGGTTCTTTCTCAACAATATATATATAAGATAAATCAAGAGAGAAATCATAATCCTTATCCCTAATATTAATGGGAGAAGTGGCAAACTTAGCATCAGGAGATAGTTTATATTTAACAATACGCCTTTCAATAAGACTCATAACAACATCATTATCCTTCATAGCATATATTTAATCAATAAGATCATCATTAAGATCAACATAGGAATCATCAAAATCATCACTAGGATTCTCTATAAGCTCATGTGAAACAGCAGGAGTAACATGATTTTTATCAGGGGTTTCAATGTTTGCAATATTTTTAGCTTTAGTAATAGTAGCATCTAAGAGAAGACCGAGAGAACCACTCTCATCAAGCACAGTAGAAGCATCATCAAAAGTATCAGAAGTATTTTCAGATTCCGCAGAAGTAGCATGTGTAGCATGTGGTGGTGTAAGAAGCTTACTCACAACAGACGGTGAATCAAGAGCAACAGAGGTGTTCAGAGTTGTACCTCTTCTTGTAGTGGATGGTAATATAGGAAACTTTCCATCACGAGTCTTACCCATGATGAATGATGGCAGTAGATAATAATACTCTCCGGTGAGCTCGAAAATAAAGCTAGGCTCCCCAGCAACGGCGCCATAAAATAGTCTTGATGACCCATAAGTATAGGGGATCGCAACAGTCTTCGAGGGAAGTAAAACCCAAATTTATTGATTCGACACAAGGGGAGCCAAAGAATATTTTTGAGCCTTAAAAAGTGAGTTCTCAATTCACTTGCACCTAAAAGTGGACTTGTTCGTAGTGGTTTATCAGTAGTAACAGTTTTATAGTAGCAACAATAGTGAAATAATAGCAGCAGTGAAATGAAAACAGCAGCAGTAGTGTTTGAATTAAACAGCGGGATTAAATACTGTAGGCATAGGGATGGATGAACGGGCGTTGCATGGATAAGATAGTTCAAATAATGATCAAGTCAAGGGCATTGCAGATAAATATGATAAAGCATACAAGCACTAAGTAACCATAGGCATGTGTTCCGTAAATAGTTGTACGTGCTCTCAATGAGAACTTGCATAACATCTTTTGTCCTACCAGCCCATTTTCAGCGGTCCCTCAAGGGAACTACTGGTAATTAAGGTGTTCCTTTTAATAGAACACCGGAGCAAAGCATTAACACTCCATGAACACATGTGATCCTCACATCACAGCCATCCCCTCCGGTTGTCTCAATTTCTGTCACTTTGGGGCCTCGGGTTCCGGACAGCGATATGTGTAAACAACTTGCAGGTATGATCAAGAAACAATAATTATCATCGTGATTCAATAACATGTTCAGATCTGAGATCATGCCACTCGGGCCCAAAGTGACAAGCATTAAGCATAACAAGTTGCAACAATGTCAATAGCACTAATAGAGGATACTAGGCACTATGCCCTAACAATCATGGCATTATTACATGAACGATCTCATCCAATCCCTACCATCCCCTTCATCCTACATCGGGGAATTACTCAGACATGGATGGGGGAAACATGGATGGTCGATGGAGAGGCGTTGGTGATGACGATGGCGATGATCTCCTCCACTTCCTGTCCCGACAGGGTGCCAGAATAGGAACTTCTGATCCCCGAATCGAGGTTCGGGATGACGGCGGAGCTACGGACTTCGTTCTGGAAAACTATCGAACCCCATCGTGTTTTAGGGTTGAAGGCTATTTTTAGTCGAAAGGGGAGTCCGAGGGGGCTCTACGTGGCCCACACCGTATGCAGCCGCGGCCAAGGGGGGCGCCGGGGGGTGTGGCCACCCTGTGGCTCTCCTCCTGGCCCCCTTCTGGCTCCCGGGGTCTTCCGAAGTGAAAACACCAATGTGGTCTTTTCTGGGCAATTTCCCAAAAGTTGATTTTTCTGCACAAAAACAAGACACCAAAATAATTCTGCTGAAAACAACGTTAGTCCTTGTTAGTTGTAGTCAAAACACACAAGTTTAGAGGAAAACAATAAGAAAAGTGTTCGGAAAAGGAGATACATTTTCGATGTATCTGTATCTCTCCCTAAGCATGTTTCTCATATTACAACTTTTCCTGATGAGTCTGAACTCGATGATTTTCCTATGCCTGTTATTTATGAAAGTGATCATGATTGGGAGAAACACACTACTTTTGATATTAAAATCTGTTTGGTACCAATTCTGAAAACGATGATATTAATAATTATTGTACTATTAGTACTATCCATGCTCCTTCCAATGATAATATAGAAAGCTCTAAACTTGTGGATGATGTGTTTGAAAATCCCTTTGCTATTAATGATTATATGCTTGATACATCTCCTCCTAGTAAAAATGATGATATGTTTACAAATGAACGCCTTTTGGTAGAACACTATTTTATTGCTTGTGATGATACTATGCCTCCAATATATGATGATTATGACATTTTTAGTCCACCTACTATTGATGAGAAAATTAATTATGATTTCAATATGCCTCGAGTCTTTGATAATTATTATAAAGAAAGTTATAACATAGGCTATAGTTACAATCATCCTCATGAAACTTGTCATAATTATGGTGGTATTACCCAAAACCATATATTTAATATGCAACTTCTCTATCATATTCGAGTTCTTTATGATAATCCTACTCCCGTTGTTATTAATAAGAATGATTATGCTTATGTGGAGAGTATTAATTCTTTTATGCATGTGGCTCATGATAAAAATGTTTTACGTGATAGCTATAATGTTAATTTTGTTCATGATGCTACTGAAGGTTATTATGAGAGAGGGAAACATGGTTTTATGCATAAAAGAATTAATACCCTCTTTATGTTGGAAATTTTGAAGTTGCACTTATTTTGTCTTCCTATGCTAGTCACTTTGTGCTTCGTTGCCTTGTTTTTCTACAAGATTCTTTTTCAAGGGAAGTGGGTTAGACTTAAATGTGTTTTAAATTTTCTTCTTGATGATCTCTTATTGTGCTTCAACTCTTATTCTTATGTGAGCATCTTTTAAAGATCATTGTGCCTAGCTGAAAGGCATTAAAAGAAAAGCGCTTCCGGGAGACAACCCGTTTTATTTCTCCGTTTTCAACCCGTTTTCCGTCGTTTATTTTTGTTTTCTTTGCACCTGGGTGTTTTCTATTTCCTTAGCAACCCTGCTGTATCTTTTCTTTTGTGTCTTTTTTGAGACAAGTAAAGCCTTTAGTGGAAAGTTGATACTATATTTCGGATTTCTGCGCAGGAAACAGATTTCTGCTGTCCACTGTTAAAATCGTATATAATCACAGAAAATTCAAAATGACCTGAGTTTTTTTTGCGCGTCATCCTGGGATATATACGCAACTTTTATTATTTTACCACTTTTTGATTTGAGCAACAGAGGATTTCCGAAAAAAATCAGCTTTACCTGCTGTTCTGTTTTGACGGATTTCTGCTAATAATTGCATTTACCTCTTAATCTCTTTCTTTTGGTGTTCTTTTGAGAAAAAGAGTTTTAAAAGAAGCTGTGACAGTAGCTAATGTGTTTATGAGTGTTAGGCTTGTGTTGAAACTGAACCATGTGAATTTATTATTTCGATTTTCACTAACGTTGCTAATGAAGATTGTGAGAAGTTTGGTGTCAAGGAAGCTTTCAAGGGTCAAGAGAAGAGGATGATATGATGTGATCAAGAAGAGTGAAAAGCCCAAGCTTGGGGATGCCCCGGTGGTACATCCTAGAAAGTTCCAAGAATACTCAAGCATCTAAGCTTGGGGATGCCTAAGGCATCCCCTTCTTCATCAACAATTTATCAGGTCACTTCTAGTGAAACTATATTTTTATTCAGTCACATCTTATGTGCTTTAATTGGAGCGTCTTTTATTTTTGTTTTCAGTTTGTTTGGTTTTTTTTGCTGTAATAAATAGTTGGATCCTAGCATATTTGTTTGGGAGAGAGACACGCTCCGCTTTTTCGTTAGAATACTCTTGTGCTTCACTTATATTTGTTGAGTATTCATGCTTAGATATTTTAGTGCTTCCAGCTCTTGTTTTGCATGCATCCTTTGTTCAGAGCTGTTAGCTTTTGTAGTTAGGTGGTTCTCATATGCGTGTTTGCTTGCAATTAGTAATGCTACTGTGATAGTTGGTATAGTGGAAAAGATTGCATGGTCCTGTAGATCACTAAACCGCTTCACTTGAATCATTGTTGTCGTTTTGAGATATTAATTTGCTTAATGGATAAACGGGAAGGACTAGTAAGTAGAAACTTTTAATGGTTGGTCTAAGAAACTTGAAGCTGTGCCACACTTAAATTACCAGCTGATAGAAACAATGGTATATGATTGCTACGAGTGATACATTTCCGATCGGCCTTTTGTTACGCGCTACGGTCAGGGTAGCTAACAGTGACTTGTCACTGCCACGGACCCTCTTGGAGTGATTTGCATTGTGCCTTGTAAGATGATTTGCTTGCTGTAATGTTTTAACTTGTGAGTCTATGTTGAGGTTCCTGGCACTTCCACCATCCATATTTGCTAGCCTCTTCGGTACTGTGCATTGCCCTTTCTCACATTATGAGTTGGTGCAAACTTCGCCAGTGCATCCAAATCCCGTGGGAGGACTTTGTTCTCCTACGCATAAGCCCATATATTCTTCCTCAAAACAGCCACCATACCTACCTATCATGGCATTTCCATAGCCATTCCGAGATATATTCATGCACAACATCCACCTCCATTATGTTACTTGATGATGAGCTTCATGGTTATTTATGCATACTGCTACACTGGCAAGAGCATGCAGTTAGAGACATCAGAGATATTTCTTTATGAGTTATGAGTACTAAAAGTGTGATGATTCATTGTAATATAGGATTTTGCCCCTACTGGTGAGGATATATACAAAAAAAAAGCCAAAAAAGGGCCAAAGAGAGAATAAAGAGAAAGGGGGCGCATCACTATCCTTTATATACCACACTTGTGCTTCATGTTTAGCACCAATACTTCAGTTTGGATAAAGTTTTCATATTATCACTCATTCATAACTATGTGGGAAACTTTACATTATATAACTTGGCTTGTATATTCAAATGATGAGCCTCCTCAAATGAGCTCTAGGTCTTCGTGAGCAAGCAAGATGGATGCACCCCCACTAGTTCCATTGGAGAGCTTTCAGACACTTATAGCTCTATGTGCATCCGTTTTGTGGCAATCCCTACTCCTTGCATAGCTTTGATTGTAAGACTTTCTCTTGTCTAATGACCACTTTCAGCTTTGTGAGCATTTATTCCATTGACCTTCCAAACCCCCCATAATGTTCTCTTTGCCATAACATCCCGGTGCCAGGGACCAACGTAGAACACTTGCTTGTTTTTAGTGCGCAAATAGTTTAAGATTCAAGCATTGCATCGTGTGGAAAGCTTGACTTGATCCTAACAGGGATTGTGAAGATCGTTTAACGTGCATGATATTGTTGTTCTTGAAAGCTTAAATCATCTCTAATAAACTTTGCACGGTTGATAGTCTTTTAGTATTGATTCATTAAAAGTTTTGCTTATTTCTTCTTCTTTGTTTATGCATTACTTGTTGATATCAAATATTCATCACAACTTTCGTTCATTTGATCCTAGTTTACATGCTCTACTTTACATATTATGATCAAGATTTTGTGGTAGCATGTCACCTCAGAAATTATTTTGTTTTATCGTTTACCTACTCGAGGACGAGTAGGAACTAAGCTTGGGGATGCTTGATGCGTCTCCAATGTATCTATAATTTCTGATGTTCCATGTTGATATTATGCCAATTGCTACATGTTTTCTCCCTTCTTTATAGCATTTTTACACATTTTTCGGGCCTAACCTATTAACAAGATGCCAAGTGCCAGTTCCCTGTTTTCTGTTGTTTTTTATTTCAGAAAAGTTGTTCTGGAAATATTCTCGGAATTGGACCCCACGAATCCCGAAGTTCCTATTTTCCCCGGAAGCATCCAGAAGTCCGAAGAGGAGTCGAAGACGGGAACCAGGGGGCCCTCACCATAGCTAGGCACGGCCCCTCCTTGGCCGCCCCTGGGGGTGGTTTGGCCACCCTGGTGGCCCACCGGCGTTGCGCTTCCGCCTATTTAAGGCCTTCCTCCCGAAAACCCAAACCTAATCGGCGAAATTCCACAAAACCTTCCGCAACCGCCGTCATCGTCAACCCAACTTTCGGGGGACATATCTCTGTTCTGGCACCCTGATGGGATGGGGAAGTGCCCCCGAAAGCCATCTCCATCGACTCCACCGCCATCTCCATCGCCGTTGTTGTCTCCTATGATGAGGACGAAGTAGTTCTCCCTCGAGGCTGAGGGCTCTACCGGTAGCTATGTTGTTCATCTCTCTATCCCATGGTGTGATCTATATGTGATCGTGAGCTTTGTAATCTAGTTGAATAAGTAGATGTTACTCTTCATCTATTGTGCTACTCGAGTGTTTTATTAATATGAACTTTGGAGTCACCTTGTCCTCCGGTGTGAAGGTGACAGTGTGCACATCGTGCGTGTCTCCTCTATGAATTGTGGTGTTTGTCTAGTACCTTCTAGGGCGCTCAAGTTGACAGTGTGGGGCTAACTAGACATGGGAATGCTTACTTTAAGGAATGCTTTTTGAAGCCCTACGCAATGATTAGTGTTCGTTATCCAACCGGAGAGGGTTCAGAGTAGCATAGTGAAGAGAAGATATTTAATTATTCAATTATGTGATCATTGTTGAGAGTGTCCACTAGTGAAAGTAGGATCCCTAGGCTTTGTTTCCAAGCATTGAAACACCGTTTTCCGCCTGTTCTGCTACATGTTTACTTGTTGTCATATTTATCTCAGATTGCTATTATTACTTATAACCATCCATATTACTCGCATTCCACTATCTCTTTGCCGAACTAGTGCACCTATATACCTGACAAGTATATTGGGTGTGTTGGGGACACAAGAGACTTCTTGTATCTTAATTGTAGGGTTGCTTGAGAGGGATATCTTTGACCTCTACCTCCCTGAGTTTGATAAACCTTGGGTGATCCACTTAAGGGAAACTTGCTGCTATTCTAGAAACCTCTGCACTTGGAGGCCCAGCACTGTCTAGAAGAATAGAAGCATGCGTAGACATCAGACACCTTCAAAGTTCAAATGGTGACTAGATACAAATAATTTGAGAGCAATCAATACCACAATCATGAATCAATCAATAATAAATTTTGGGACTATGCACATTATACTTAGAATGAAAACTATGCTCTCTTAAATGGTGCATAAAGTAAGAAGATGAAAACTCATCTTAAAAGTAAAAGAAAGCCCCTTCATAGAGGGAAACAAGGATTACTCATGTGCTAGAGATTTTTATTTAATAAAACAGAGGTATTGAAAATATAATTTTGAGACAGGTGTATGTCTATGTCAACAAATGCTATCAAATGACTTATCATCTTTTCATGTTTAATGGCTTCAAGAACGTCTCCCATAGGAGAACAATAACGTTCCCCTTTCTCCTTTGTTTGCACAAGCTAAGTACATGATTTCTGAAGTCCATTGTGTGACGTGATTTAATGTTATTGCTGTAGCTTATCTTTTGTCGACTGGGCACCCAAATTTCTGCTCTTTATGCAATATTAGGGACTAGCACATTATTCATGCTAGTCAAGTGTGAATCCATCAAACATGAAGAAATAATAAAGCATTTAATACTTCCTCGTAAGCTAAAACACGAACACAAAACAGGTTTAATTTTGAAGATTTAAAGGTAGCACACAAGAAATTTACTAGGAGCGGCGGTGAAATACCACATATAGGTAGGTATGATGGACACATTGGAAAATTTTGGTTTTTTGGGAGTTGTGTGCACGATTAGAGCTTATAATTAGTATAGAGTGAAGGGTAGCAAGAGGCTGGGAGCGACCAACTAAGAGGGCAATAACAGTCATAATAATGCATGGCGACAAAACAATATTAATCAAAGCATGAAGTGATATTACAAGTCAAAAACTAAATGATCATCAAGGCTAAAGGTGACTGGTTTATATTCATAACATGGTGTGAGCATGCGCCAAGTCAATCCAGATGAATCATTCAAAGGAGAATACCACAATACCATGCTTCATTATGAGGAAACAACACATGATTTAATATCAATGGCACATTAAGCACTCTCAGCTATTTGAGACTAGTCATGATACATCATATACTACTAAGCACTCAATTAAAATAACATATAACATGACATTCCAATGCCTAAGACACAGTCAAAACAAGCTTCCTATTGCACCACTATAAGCATGAAATATTTCACTCCTCTCCAACACCAATCAACTTATTTGAAACAACTCTCAAGGTAAATAATCATTAAAAACTAGATAGATAATTGCTACGCCTTGATAGTGCCTTGACGGGGAAACTTCTTGACGATGATGAATTTTAAGTCCCCGGCAACAGCGCCAGAAATTCTTGATTCTTGTGATGGCGTGTTGGGAACCCCAAGAGGAGGGTGTGATGAGTACAGCGGTAAAAATTTCCCTCAGTTAAGAACCAAGGTTATCAATCTAGTAGGAGAAATATGATCTTTGGAAGGTTGATGCCACTAACGGTGGTGATGGCGCCTCACTGGTGTCAGCAACAACGCGGAACCTGCACACAACACAACCAAAATACTTTGTCCCAACGGTAGAGTGAGGTTGTCAATCTCACCGGTCTTGCTGAAAACAAAGATTAGGCGTATAGTGTGGAAAATGGTATATGCTTGCAGTAAGTACAGAAACAGTGTAGGAAAATGGACCAGGGTTCATAGGTTCACTACTGGTGTCTCTCCATAAAAGATAGCATGCTGGGTGAACAAATTACAGCTGGGAAATTGACAAATAGAGGTTGCGTCGTAGTGCACATTCATAACATGATGACTACTATGATATTTAGTGCGGGCATTACAACAATATACATAGACCGTAATCCAACTGCATCTATGACTAATAATCCACCCTCAGGTTATCATTCGAACCACCTTAGGTATTAAGTTGCAAGCAACAGATAATCGCATTAAGCAATGTGTGTAATGTAAGCAATGATTGTGAATGCGGGCACTCACACCGCTGTTTTCTCCCTACTGGCAACAACACATCCTCCCCCGTCACGTTTCTGTCACTCGAGCACAGGCGAAAAGGAGGCATGAACCCAACTATCGAGCATAAATACTCCCTCTTGGAGTCACTAGCAACTACTTGGCCAGAGCAACCACTAGCAACGGAAAGCATGCAAGATCACAAATAACATATGCAATAAAGACTATAATAAACTTGGCATAAGTTCAATATTCATCGAATCCCAGCAAACACATCACATAGAATTACATAAGAACAATCTTGATCATGTTAGGTAGCTCACGAGATCTAAACATTGAGGCATAGGAGGAGAAGACAACCATCTAGCTACTGCTATGGACCCGTAGTCCAAGGATGAACTACTCACACATCACTCCGGAGGTAGGCCTGGTGATAAAGAGGCCTCTGCTCCGGCAGGGTACCGGGAGACAGCTTCAGAACCCCCTTGATCTTGGTTGACGGCGACGACGGCTGCGGAACTTTCCGGGGATTTTTTATCAGGTACCTAGGATTTTCCTTGAGAAGGGGAAAAATTGGTGAAAGGGCGACGTCGGTGGGCCACCAGGGTTGCCTCACCACCCTGACACGCGGCCAAGGGGGGCCCGCGCCTGGCTATGGTGAGGGCCCCCTGGTGCCCGTCTTCGACTCCTCTTCGGACTTCTAGATGCTTCCAGGGATAATAGGAACTTCGGGATTCGTGGGGTCCAATTCCGAGAATATTTCCAGAACAACTTTTCTGAAATAAAAAACAGCAGAAAACAGGGAACTGGCACTTGGCATATTGTTAATAGGTTAGTCCCGGAAAACGCGTAAAAATGCTATAAAGAAGGGAGAAAACATGTAGCAATTGGCATAATATCAACATGGAACATGAGAAATTATAGATACGTTGGAGACATATCAAGCATCCCCAAGCTTAGTTCCTACTCGTCCTCGAGTAGGTAAACAATAAAACAAAATAATTTCTGAGGTGACATGCTACCACACAATCTTGATCATAATATGTAAAGCAGAGCATGTACACTAGGATCAAATGAACTAAAGTTGTGATATATATTTGATATCAACAAGTAATGCATAAACAAAGAAGAAAGAAGTAAAACTCTTAATGAATCAATACTAAAAGACTATCAACCGTGCAAAGTTTATTAGAGATGATTTAAGCTTTCAAGAACAACAATATCATGCACGTCAAACGATCTTCACAGCCCCTGTTAGGATCAAGTCAAGATTTCCACACTATGCAATGCTTGAATCTTAAACTAATTGCGCACTAAAAAAAATCAAGTGTTCTGCGTTGGTCCCTGGAACCGGGATGTTATGGCAAAGAGAACATTATGGGGGGTTTGGAAGGTCAATGGAAGAAAGGCTCACAAAGCTGAAAGTGGTCATTAGACAAGAGAAAGTCTTACAATTTAATCTATGCAAGGAGTAGGGATTTCCACACAACGGATACACATAGAGCTATAAGTGTCTGAAAGCTCTCCAATGGAACTAGTGGGGATCCAACTTGCTTTCTCATGTAGACCTAGAGATCATTTGAGGAGGCTCATCATTGGAATATACAAGCCCAGTTCTATAATGTAAAGTTCCCCACATAGTTATGAATGAATGATAATATGAAAACTTTTTCCAAACTGAAGCATTGGTGCTAAACATGAAGCACAAGGGTGGTATAAAGGATAGTGATGCGCCCCCTCTCTCTTCATTCTCTCTTTGCCCCTTTTTTTCTTGGGATTTTTTATTTTTTTATTTTATATATCCTCACCGGTAGGGGCAACATCCTATATTACAATGAATCATCACACTTTTAGTATTCATAAATCATAATGGAATATCTCTGATGTATCCAACTGCATGCTCCTACCAGTGTAGCAGTATGCATAAATAACCATGAAGCTCATCATCAAGTAACATAATGGAAGTGGATGTTGTGCAGCAATATATCTCGGAATGGCTATGGAAATGACATGATAGGTAGGTATGGTGGTTGTTTTGAGGAAGAATATATGGGATTATGTGTAGGAGAACAAAGTCCTCCCACGGGATTTGGATGCACTGGCGGAGTTTGCACCAACTCTCAATGTGAGAAAGGGCAATGCACAGTACCGAAGAGGCTAGCAAATATGGATGGTGGAAGTGCCAGGAACCACAACATAGACTCACGAGTTAAAAGGTTGCAGCAAGCAAATCATCTTTACAAGGCACAATGCAAATAACCCCAGGAGGGTCTGTGGCAGTGACAAGTCACTGTTAGCTACCCCGACCGTAGCGCGTAACAAAAGGTCGATCATAAATGTATCACTCGTAGCAATCATATACCATTGTTTCTATCAGCTGGTAATTTTAAGCGTGGCACAGTTTCAAGTTTCTTCGACCAACCATTAAAAGTTTCTACTTACTAGTCCTTCCCGTTTATCCATTAAGCAAATTAATATCTCAAAACAACAGCAGTGATTCAAGTGAACCAGTTTAGTGATCTACAAGACCATGCGAATTTTTCCACTATACCAACTATCACATAAGCATTTATATTCCCAACCAAGCACATATATGAGACAAAAAAACTCTCTCTAAGCATATAGAAATGAAAACTAGAGGGTACTAACAGCTCTAAATAAGAGATGAATGCAAAACATGAGCTAAATAAATGAAGCATCTAGACAAAGATAAAAGAATGCTGGGGTCCAACCAAGATTATTGCAAAAATAAAAATAAACTGAAAGCAAAAATAAAATACGCTCCAAGTAAAGCACATAAGATGTGACCGAACAAAAATATAGTTTCACTAGAAGTGACCTGATAATTTGTCGATGAAGAAGGTGATGCCTTGGGCATCCCAAGCTTAGACGCTTGCGTGTTCTTGGAATTTGCTGAGATGTACCTCCGGGGCATCCCCAAGCTTAGGCTCTTCACTCTTCTTGATCACGTCATTTCATCCTCTTCTCTTGACCCTTGAAAACTTCCTTCACACAAAACTTCTCACAATCTTCATTAGCAACGTTAGTGCAATCAAAATAATAAATTCACATGGTTCAGTTTCAACACAAGACTAACACTCATAAACACATTAGCTATTGTCGCAACTTATTTTAAAACTCTTTTTCTCAAAAGAACAGTAAAAGAAAGAGATTAAGATGCAAATACAATTATTGGCAGAAATATGTCAAAAGAGGACAACAGGTAAAGATGATTTTTTTTTCGAAAATCTTCTGTTGCTCAAATCAAAAAGTGTTAAACTAAGAAACGTTGCGTATATATCCCAGGATTACGCAAAAAAACTCATGTCATTTTGAATTTTCTGTGATTTTATACGAATTTAACAGTGGACAGCAGAAATCTGTTTCCTGCGCAGAAATCTGAAAGATAGTATCAACTTTCCACTAGAGGCTTTACTTGGCTCAACAAAGACACAAAAGAAAATATACAGTGGGGTTTCTAAGGAAATAGACAACACCCAGGTGCAAAGCACACAGAAAGAAACGACAGAAAACGGGTTGAAAACGGAGAAATAAAACGGGTTGTCTCCCGGTAGCGCTTTTCTTTAACGCCTTTCAGCTAGGCACAGAAAGCAACTCAAGAATTTTGAGTGAGGAAGCATCAACATCATAGCTTTCTCTAAATCATTATTTTCAGCAATAGGCACTCTAGGTGTTTCTGAAGATTCAACATGAAGGTCACTTTTAGTTTCATTAATTGTTTTAGCAATTTTCAGCACATATTGAGATTTGGGTTTAGTTATCTTGGGAACATACATGAATCTTTGCTCTTTTCCCACAAAGGCTTTCTCCTTTTTGAATTTAAGAGATGAAAAAGTTGATCTTAAAGTTCCCATAGCCTCCTCTAGCTTACCAATCCTAGAATTTTGATCATCATGAGTGTTGCCAGCTTCTAGAGCAGTGATTCTTTTATCAATAGTTAATATTGATTCATTAACTTTTCTAGCATTATCAAGGAAAATTGTAAGTTCATTTCCAAAGAGTTTAGTTTATTAATAACATCCTCCAAAGTGGTCTCGGTTTTAACCGTTGTAGTGGGGGGCGCTCCTACGAAACTTTCAATCAAATTGCAGGCTTCCAAGGCAGGAGTTCCTACAAAATTTCCACCCGTAAGAGTATCTAACACATACCTTTACCAGCCAGTAATACCAACATAAAAATTCCTCAGGAGTATCAAGGTAGAATATTTTTTTGTACAACTATTATGAGCATCGTTTATTCTATACCAAGCATCTTTTAAACTCTCTCCCCCATGTTGCCTAAAAGAACGAACCTCAACTTCAGGAATATTCATTCTAGCAAAATAAAAGCAAGCAAATAAATAACAACTATAAAGTAAACTAATTTTTTTTGTGTTTTTGATATAAAGAAGCAAAACAAGACAAAAAATAAAAAGAAGACAATAAAAAAATAAAGAGGTTGAGAGTGAGAGATTCCCCTTGCCAGAAGACTTCTTCCTCTCCGGCAACAGCGCCAGAAATTATTTGCTACGCCTTGATGGTACCTTGACAGGGAGACTTCTTGATGATGATGAATTTTAAGTCCCCGGAAACGGTGCCCGAAATTCTTCTTGTGATGGCGTGTTGGGAACCCCAAGAGGAGGGTGTGATGAGTATAGCGGTAAGAATTTCCCTCAGTTGAGAACCAAGGTTATCAATCCAGTAGGAGAAAGAGGATCTTCAGAAGGTTGATGCCACTGACGGTGGTGATGGCGCCTCACTCGTGTCAGCAACAACGTGGAACCTACACACAACACAACCAAAATACTTTGTCCCAACGGTACAATGAGGTTGTCAATCTCACCGGTCTTGCTGAAAAAAAGATTATACGTATAGTGTGGAAAATGGTGTATGCTTGCAGTAAGTAAAGAAAGTGGTTTGTTTAACAATGTAGGAAGATGGACCGGGGTTCATAGGTTCATTAATGGTGTCTCTCCATAAAAGATAGCATGCTCGGTGAACAAATTACAGCTGGGCAATTGACAAATAGAGGTTGCACCATAGTGCACATTCATGATGACTACTATGATATTTAGTGCGGGCATTGCAACAATAAACATAGACCGTAATCCAACTGCATCTATGACTAATAATCCACCCTCAGGTTATCATCTAAACCCCCTTAGGTATTAAGTTGCAAGCAACAGATAATCGCATTAAGCAATGTGTGTAATGTAAGCAATGATTGTGCACTGGGGCACTCACACCGCTGTTTTCTCCCTAGTGGCAACATCACATCCTCTCCCGTCACGTTTCTGTCACTCGAGCATAGGCGAAAAGGAGGCATGAACCCAACTATCGAGCATAAATACGCCCTCTTGGAGTCAGTAGCAACTACTTGGCCAGAGCAACCACTAGCAACGGAAATCATGCAAGATCACAAATAACATATGCAATAAAGACTATAATCAACTTGGCATAAGTTCAATATTCATCGGATCCCAGCAAACGCAACACACAGAATTACATAATAACAATCTCGATCATGTTAGGCAGCTCACGAGATCTAAACATTGAGGCATAGGTGGAGAAGACAACCATCTAGCTACTGCTATGGACCCATAGTCCAAGGATGAACTACTCACACATCACTCTGGAGGCATGCATGGTGATGAAGAGGCCTCCGGTGATGATCCCCTGTCTGGCAGGGTGCCGGGAGACAGCTTCAGAACCCCCCTGATCTAGGGTTAACGACGACGGCGGCTGCAGAACTTTTCGGGGATTTTTTATCAGGTACCTAGGGTTTTCCTTCGGAGGGGATAAATAGGAAAAAGGGTGACGTCGGTGGGCCACCAGGGTGGCCTCACCACCCCCAGGCGCGACCAAGGGGGGTCGCGCCTGGCTATGGTGAGGGCCCCCTGGTGCCCGTCTTCGACTCCTCTTCGGACTTATGGATGCTTCCGGGGGAAATAGGAACTTCGGGATTTGTGGGGTCCAATTCCGAGAATACTTCCAGAACAACTTTTCTGAAATAAAAAACAACAGAAAAAAGGGAACTAGCACTTGACATCTTGTTAATAGGTTAGTCCCGAAAAACGCGTAAAAATGTTATAAAGAAGGGGAAAAACATGTAGCAATTGGCATAATATCAACATGGAACATCAAAAATTATAGATACATTGGAGACGTATCAATAATCATATATAACTAAAACAAACCAACAAGCTCGAAACAAAATTTGAGTGAAAAACAAGAGCTAAACACAATATTAGCAAAAACTGAACACTCACAGAACAATAAGAGTGAAAACTAGAGTGTTCTAGATAATGAAAATGGAGCGCGTCTCTCCAAACTAAAATATGCTAGGATCCAACCATTTATTACAAAAAGAAAACAAAACAAAACTGAAAGCAAAATAAAATGACGCTCCAAGAATAACACATATCATGTGAAGGAATAAAACTATAGTGTTTTGAAAGAAACCCGATATTTTTGTTGATGAAGAAGGGTTGCCTTGGGCATCCCCAAGCTTTTACGCTTGTACTTATTGGATATTTCTTGGGGTTACATGGGCATACCCAAGCTTGAGCTTTTGTCCATCCTTCATCTTCTCATATCATCCTTCTCTCCCTACACTTGAAAACTTCCTCCACCTAAAACTTCTCACAGTCTTCATTAGTAACGTTAATGCATCAAAATAATATATCCACTTGGTTCAGTTTCAACACAATTCTAAAACTCCATTTAAAACATTATATACTATCACAACTTATTTTAAGGCTCCAACCCCCTCCCACACACACCGAATGAAGAAGATTAATAGTTAAATGCAAATATTGGCAGAAATCTGTCAAGACAGAACAACGGGTAAAGATGGTCTTTTTAGAAAACCTTTTGTTGCTCAAATCAAAAATTAGTAAACTAAAGGAAGTTAGATAACAACCTGGGGCAGTTGCCCAAAAAATATCAAAAATTACTCGCATTCTGGCTAGGAGAACCGGGATTTTTCGTTAAGCGCAAAAATCTGGACAGAAAACAACAATTTCCCAAAATCGCACTACCTCTCTACTAGAGGTTACTCTTGGGATAAGGAGTGGTTGTTACAGAGGTAAAAACTCCAAGACTCACAGAAAACAAAAGAAACTGAAAGAAAACAAAGGGAAAACAAAGTGGGTAGCCTCCCACAAGCGCTTTTCTTTAACGTTTTTAGCTAGGCATGAAGAATGAATCAAGTATTATCAATATTAATACCAAAACCAAGAACACTTTCATTTTCAACCAGATCATATTTAAACCGTTTGGGAACGTTAAACTTTCCTCTAATATGAGCATAAATATTTATATATCCATGCCTAACATTTATCAAACATCCCACTAGTTTTCAAAAGAGATCTCCCTAAAACTATGTTCCCTTGATCTTCTTTATCCATAACCATGAAATCTATAGGAATAGTTTTGTGGTGAAAAGAAACTTGGACATTCTTAACTATTCCCTTAATTTTAGATATAGTACCATTAGCATGTGGGTGATAGTATGGGTGATCAATCATATTATCGTATTTAGTCATAAACCATCTTAGGCATGGTAGATATCATGGAACCAAGGCCACAATAAGCTATAAAGTTTTGATTATTAATACTAATTTTAATATAAGGTTCCCAATCATTCTCTAATTCAGTAAGCACTTTCCTCTCTTGTAGAGATCATTCTATTTCATTTAAATTTAGCTTGCCAATCATCTCTAGAATTTTATCAAGTTTATCATGTATGTCATTCTCATTATTTTCCATACAAAGACTAGCTAAGATATTTATAGCATTAAGAGATTTAATGTACTCACATTCTAGGAATTTTCCTTCTACAATCATGTCCAAAGCATGCTTTTACCAATCAAAAAGCCCAAGATTGAAGAATCTGAATAATATATTTGAAGAAAGCACATGTTGTATTTTTTGTGTGAACTAGAAATTATTTCTCGGGCATGTTTAAACTTCTCCCCACCTCTTTGTTTGAAGGTGAGGACCTCGGCCTCAGGAGACATAACAAAAGGAGTAGAGCTAGACATACTAACAAAATAAACTAACAACGCAAATAAAAGACAAGAAACTAGAGAACTAATTTTCTTTGGGTTTTCGATAAAGAAAAAACAAGACTAAACAAAAGTAAACTAAGCAAGAATAAAACAAAAGAGAGAAAGTGGAAGTGTGAGACTCCCCTTGCTGCAAGCTTGAAGTCCCCGACAACGGCGCCAGAAATTCTTGATGCTCTCAGACGTGATCACACGTTCGTTGGGTTACCCAAAGAGGAAGGTATGATGTACTAGCGGAAATTTCCCCCAATTGTGGAACCAGGGTTTATCGACCAGTAGGACTTTGAAGACTTGGATAAGGTTGGTTGTTGTCTGGTGCGTCAACAAGCGTGGAACCTGCACACAAAACACAAACTCTCTCTTATCCCCAACTTTCCGATAAGGTTGTCAGTCTTCTCGTCTTGCTGAAAACTTCAGAATTAAACGTACAGAGTAATGAAAACTAATAGAAGTAAAAAATGGTAAAACAAGGAAAAATGATGAAATTGATTCAAAGAAGGTTGCAATAATGATAAAATTAGGACCGGGGACCATAATTTCACTAGTGGTGTCTCTCCAAAGAAAACAAACATGTTAGGTGAACAAATTGCAGCTGGGCAATTGAAAAATCATGAACGTATAACAATACTATTATGACAAGATATAGTTCACGGGTTCTAAAATTTTAGGCATTACGTCAAGGCATATGGACCTCTATCCAGCATGCATCCATATCTAAAAGTCCACCTCAAGAAAGCTATCCAGCAAATCTATCTTGTATTAAGTTGCAGCAACGAAGTGATTTCTTTGTGTGAAACACACAAATGCATTAAGTTAATTACATAATGTAAGCAGTGGTTTTCATCAGTAGACAAGAGCACCGCTGTTTTCTCCCTAGTGGCAACATCACATCCCCCATCTATCATGTTTTTGTCACTCGAGCACAGATTTAAGGGAGGCATGAACCCACTATCTAGCATATAAAACCTCTGTTGGAGGTGAGAACAACTACGTGGCCAAGGTAACCATAAACACCGGAGAGCATTGCAAGATAACATTAAAACCCTCTACAAATATAAGTGAAGCATACCAGATTGACATGAACAAAATAATCATAATCTCATGGTTCGTGGATCCCAGGAAACACAATATGTACAATTATATAACGGTGGTATCGATCATGTGAGGCAGCTCACAAGACTCTAAAAATGGAGGC
>JAPCYS010001766.1:0-53770 GCA_028641055.1 Alopecurus myosuroides
CGTCTAAATCAGCAGCAGGCCACAACTTTCAATCGCCAATTTCTCTACATTCAAGATCAAGGGAATACATCTACTACAAGTATCATCGCAACAACTATTAATTAATTATAAGAAACATATCCCCGGAGGCTTCTTCACGGTGTGTCTAGGACACTATCCAATCAACAAAGAGCACAGCTAGCTGCAAGGGCAACACCTCCGAGTGTTTGCGCTACACCTCCCACCACCTCGACGAGCGTTACTAGTGTTGAACTTGGTCTTGCTTGGTCCAAAAGTTGAGCAAGATGCATTCAGGATCCTGAAAATGCAATGGCGGTTTGGTCGATAAGATGTACTATTGCTGCTTTGCATGCGTCAGATAGGGACAACAACAAAAATGTATACATTTATTGCCTAAAATTGTATAGGTATAGTGCAGGAAACAATGCAACTAGCACCAGGTTCCTAGAACAGGGGCGAGTAGGAAATTCCCCCTCCGGGCAACAAAAGCATCAAGAAATAGAGACATTTCTCGTGCATGCCAGAAACAACACTAGCTTGCTCTACATGTTCCCTAGTGATCTAAACTAAAGAAGCATGCATTTGGGATGTATGCCTGGTATTGAGACAAGAACATACATAATTCTCACAGAATATGAGCATCCGCAACAACCATGACATACCAAACAAGCAGCCTTGGAGAGAGTGAGATTACCAATCAATGGTGGGCATGTAGATTCTGGGACACCAATCAAGTCCACGGCTGAGAAGCAGGGCCGCATTCTCTCCGGTTAAATCAGTATTGCAAAGGCTCCACACAAGAACCAGGTGCATTGCAGCCCTCCTTCCTCCTCACGCCGAATAGGCTTGGGTGGACGTGATTGTAGCGGTGCTCGGGGTGGGGCCTTGGAGACCAGCTCCAGCCACTCCGTCGGTACTGGAGACCAGTGGTTGGCTCCAGGGCGCATCATAGACCTGCAGAAAAAACACAAGCAGATGAGGTACAAAGTTATGAGTTGTTTCACAGTCATGCGGAGACCACAACATCTCGCACGGACCTAACCCTCCATGGCATCAGTGCATAAATAAGTTCCATTAACTAGAATAAAATTGCATATGGTAAAAATGTCATGGCGAATTGATAGAAGACACAAAAGATATCAAAGCGTTTAGCATGAATGTGTATCGAACCAAGCTTTCATAACGAATTATCAACACCTACAGGAAAGGAAGGAACGACGTGTGGCCCCAGCAGGATGGTCGTGGTAAAATCCTAAGGACACACCATATACATAATAAATTTAAACACAAAGAGATCTCATCGTTGAGACATAGACATCCAATATGATGCAGGATCCTAGTGACCTAAGGAATTTCACACCAATACTTCGATATCATGTCTTCTTCTCTACAGATACAAAGTAACAACCCATCGCCTACTATTTTTGCAACCAATATAGCAGAATATAAGAAAAGTAATGAGTGACACTGAAGAACAGGAGGGCCCAAAGATATGAAGCACCAAGAGGCACACATCGCCTCATCTACAGCTACCACGTGGAGGTATCAGAACATCAGCAACACACCCTTCTTTTTAGTGCACAATTCTCCAAGACATAAACCTAGGAGGCTAGGAAGCAATCATTAATGATAAGATGGCATGCAAACACGAAGTAGCAGAACACTACATCAATCACCTGAGAAAAATAGATATTTCTTGCTCTCAAAGTGCAATTACAAAACTCCAAAAGCCAATCTTAGTGGCTAGTATACTAGTAAGTAAACATGTGAAATCAACAACAAAAAACAGCACTTGAAACATAAAAAACACTTGGCGTGAGGGATTTATACCTCTCAATGACAGAACTAGGTCAGCGAAGAAAAGGGCGCACGCAGATGCTGCTATAGCAGCAACCTCCGGGTCATTGCCTCTCAGCAACCAAGAGGACAGGCTGGAGCTGGAGGCATCCGAAGCGCCAGGCACTCTTGCAGCGGTGCAGGAATCCTTCATCAGTGAGAATACCAGAGGAACGACTTGTTGGCCAGCTATGCGTTGTCCAGCCGGTGACCATGATGCAGCACCCCCACCTGTTGTCGCCGCCATGGACGCCAAAGATCGAATCTTCTTGGTCAGTGCATCTGGCAACGTACATGTTAAGCATTCAAATGAAAATGATCATGCAAGAAGAGAAATAGAAGGTCGAAAAATAATGGCGCACTAGACAACAGCAGTACAATCTCAACACTTTTTAACCAAAAAAAAAAAGCCTACCTATTATTATGGCATATTAATTGCAAAAAAACTGAGCATAAGGAATAATGAAATTTGGTCTATTAAGCCAAACCGAGTAATTGTTCGTCCATGTCAGATACTGCTCTAGCTTTACTTACATGATCCTAGTGACCTAAGTAATTTCACACCGGTACTCCAATAGCATGCCTTCTTCTCTATCTAGCTTATGAAGACCACGCAAAATTAAGGAAACACTCTATTTTCTGAATGATTTGAGGACCAACAGCAAGGAGACAAATGATTAGAAACAAACATGTTTTATTTTGCCACAAAATTGTAGAATGATAGCATGCCAGCATAGCGCCAATCAGTCCCGAAAGATGGTATGAATAATCATTTTTTCATTGCCGGACAAGATTTAACATCTTAGAACAAATTTGAAACACAGAAATACATCGCTACTATTTTGGAGGAAATCAAGAGGGACAAATACATGAAAAAAATAATAGTAAGCTCAAATATGCCCTCGGACATCCTAGGAAGGATCAAACAAAATTAGCTCTCAAGCCTGGCTGGGCGAAAGCTCTTAGGCGGCAACTGCGAATGTTTTGAGAACCAAGCCTTAAATTTATCATCAAATGCCATACATAACCACTACCTGAATTAGAACCAAATGAAACTAAATAAAAATATTTATGGCTAGCATTGCTTCAGACATCGAAGGAAGGGTCAAACAGAATAAGCATTGATTTCATCATCATTTGCAATTCAAGAGCAGTTTGAAAAAATTATGTAAGACAATCAAAATGCATGTAAGACAAAAAAATATGAACTATGAAAAATTACATGGCTCACACATCAAGGAATGAGTTAGCAGCATTAGCTCTCAAGCCTCGCATAGGCAAAATTTCTACTGGACATCATCAAGGAACGCACGGTACAATACAAAAAAATTCCTTGTGCACCATGTTAGTGAACCTCAATTTCCGACGAATCATGTAAATAATAAAAAGTGTGGCCATAGTGTAGCTGTAAAACTGGAATAAGCGATTCGGATGAAATATTGCCATTGTACATTAGAACCGGAATCATTGAGCTGTTCAAGATTTAGCAGACCTTGGTGTGCCGGGCAAGCGCCGCTCTGGGAACGACAACATGGATCCACGAGGAGCACACCGCCATCATCATGCCGCTACTTCTCTCCTACCTGGTGAAAGGTGTGGGCACCAAATGGAATTCAGTCAGTATGCACCCATCGACTGGATACAAAGAACACCAAAGTTTATGCAATCAATAGCACCATATGTCCATTAATCCAGTGGCATAGACATGAAAATAGACGCCGGCTGGATGCAAAACCCCATCAGATATTATTTAAATTACTGACAACACGCTGACACTGACAACAGTAGATTCAATTTGTATGTAATAAAGTATGTAACTATGTATGTAATCTGGAGCTAGAGGAGCTACAATCAATCCGACGAAGAGTAGGTGCAGAGCCTAAATATGAACAAGGCGAGAGGAGAGTGCGTGCGGCGAGAGCGGCGGGGGTGGCATTTATACCCGGCGGGGCAGGCCCAAAGGCCGCCCCCGCATTAACACCGGTGCTCGCGTGGGGTGACGTGCGACCGCCGCGTGGGCAACGGGACTGGGAGAAAAGACGGCTCGCTGCGCGAATGGGCAAAGCGATGGCTCGTTGCGGCGCCTGGGCTTCTGCGTCGTCTCGGGAGAAGACGAAGACCGGGCGCCGCTTTGACTGGGCGCCGTCTCACTGATGGGGAGGGCCCCCGACGCCACGCGGCCGTTTCGACTCGTCCGGCGCCCCCACGGGAACCCCTGGGAGGAGGGGTTGAGCTGGGTTTGCCGGACGGGAACAACGGGGCGTCCGGACGGGAAGGCCCAATGGGGGGCGCGACAGGGCGCGTTCGGGGCCCGTCGGACGGGAAAAATGCCATGGGGGCGTGTTTGGGGGCCTCGACTGGAGATGTTCTAAGGTACTCGTCCCCTATCACCCTCTCCCTGCTTACCGTGGTACACCTGTTTGGTGAGCGACGACTAAAGTTTCAAAATTAAAAAAAGTGGGAAAATAGCGGTGGCGCACATGTTTGGTGCGCGACGGCTATTTGTTCAATTTTCAAAATAAAAAGGCGGGGCATGACGGGATCCGTGAAGCGCTGCCGACGTTGAGGTGGCTCGGGGCCATGGTCGAGGGGAGGAGGCGCTGCCGACGTTGAGGCGGCCGTGGTCATAGTGGATCCCTCATATGATCGCCTCTTACCACACTTGAGACATCCGACGAGCTCCAATTCATCAGCAAGACAAAAAAAACGTGATCAGCCCGCCGATTTCGTCTTGGTGGATGGGATGAGACACACAACCATGTGCGTGCAGGAAATTATGCCCCCAAGAAAGGGGAGGAAGATGCTCCAATGACCGATCCCGCCACTCGAGACCCTCGAGCCGTCTCTCCGGAGGCGACTCGGGGGGAGGGGGACAGTATCCCTCCTCTCCTACATCTCCCTACCTCCCACCTTGCCGCCATCGGAGGCGCTCCAGGGAGAAGACCTCGTGACGTCTATGAAGGTGGCGGCAGGGCCTTTGCAACTTCACCTCATGTCAGGACTTTGATGCGCCGTGGCGGCAGCCTCAAAAGGGAGAGACTGCGTTGAAATTGCAGTGGTCGAAGGCCATGATTTGTGCGCCTGCCCCTTGGTCCCGCGGGTGGCGAGGGTTTGGAGGCTAGAGTTCGCGATGAGGGGGCCGCTCCCCCGTTCACTACACCGGTTCTGAAGGTGAAGCCTCCCCCAACTCTCTCCACTCGTCCTCCTACCTGACCCGAAACCCCGACAGCCTCCTCTTGCCAGTTCTGGGTATTTGCGAGGTGTTGATGAGGGATAGTTTAGTACCGGGGGAAACCCTTGTTCAGCGGGTTTTCCATGAGGAAGGCGATGCAACGTGCGTCGTTCTCCTTCTCGAAGGCTTCGCCGAGGTACTCGTCTCCTCTCACCCTCTATCTCATGCTTGGAGAAAGACTTGTTCCCTGTTTGGTCGGCGGCGGTGCTACGACCTAGCTACCCTTCCGGAGGCACCAACTTGGGGATGTAGGGGAGGTATTCGAGCTCTGCATTGTCTAGGATGGATGTGGCGGCTTGGCTTGTTCCACATCAGCATCTCATCGTCTGGACGAGCTGGTGCCTTGATCGGTGCTTCTCATTTCCATGCTGCCCCTGTTCTCCGCGGGTCGACGCCCATGAGCCTCGGTGAGAGGGAAAAGGGTTCCCCTTTGTGGCAACATCGGCACATTTGGACGATGAACGTCCAAGATCTGGTGGTAATGCTCACGGCGATGGTCTGGCCGTCTCTTCTATGGTTTCTTCCTCGGCGCATCTTCGTCTAGTGTTGTGCTGCGTTTGCGGTGGTGGTCGTCGATGGAGCCCAGAGCACTTATGGTGTCCTCTTCTCGAGCAACCTAGCTCTCGTGGACCTATGATGTTCTTGGGTGAACTTTCTTCACTCTCTCCCCCCCCCGACGATGTGACGCCTTCAAGCCTAGGCGAGGGACATGTGGTACCTTCCGGCAGTGAAGACGGCGGGCTTTGGGGCTAGGTGTGGCGTGTTGATGATGAGAATGTGATGCTTCCATTGTTGTCTTCCTTGTGACCTGCATCCTTCCTGGGTGCTCGCTTTGTTGGGGCGCAAGCTATAATCTTGTTTATCCTATTTTTGCTTGTGTTCCCTATTGCCTTCAAGTTGTTTTTCACCAAGTTGTAATTGCTTTGAGGCTTTGTTAATTCAAACCTGGAATTGTTTCCTTTTATCTAAAAAGAAATGGGGTGGAATGCACATGTACTACCTCGCCAAAAAATGTCTTTAGCTTGGAGACATACTTGACAACGTTGTATTGTAGACTATTATTGCCCTAAATCATTGTTGTCGAGGGCGACGGTGAATTTACGGATTCGACCAATGAATAATTTTTCACCATGTTGGCATGATGAACTAAGATAACCGGAAATCCGAATTATTAGTCAAAAGTAAGCAATGTTACTCCTACTAGTGTAAAAATTATTATTGGATAATTTGCAAACGTACAAGAGAGTTCTTCTTCTTCCGGTGATCGACGACCATGGCCCAAAACAGTTGTAGTCGTTCCTAGCTTTGACCACCTCTGGGACCACCCTAGAGAAATGTCGTCTAGGCCCTCAAACTAGTGAGCAAGTTCGAAAAAAAGTGTTGAAAATTTGACCACATTGCCAATTGAGAGGGGATGGACGATTGGCATTTGTTGTTGCGTGGAATGATGACGTGGCGGGGGTTTGAATAGCTTGTAAAAACAGTTGTGATTGGGTCAAAAACATATCACCGATCTCTCTTTTCTTGGGCTCCGTTGGCCCTCTGCGTGAGATTTGGGGAGGTCTTTCTCCATGACCGGTGAGTACTTGCTAAGACTGCATTATATTTCACTGGCGCGGTAAACACTTGTGTTCGCTCCGATGGTCAATTTGGGTTGCCTAACTATGGTGTGTTCTCAGATGAACCTCTCTGCTTGCCGATGGTTGTGGCGCCCTACGAGCATAGACGAGATGGAAATTATCCTTCTTCGACGACACAGAAGGCGAGATGTCTCCAATTTCGAGCTCGGTCTCCTAGTGCTAGTTCCTTCTGCTTTGACCCTTGCCTCACTTCTCTCCTCCGCCACCGTGGAAGACGATGATCTCTACGTTCCAAGCGGAGTTTCTTTTTTCTTTATCTATTTTTTTTTTTGTTCTATTGAGCTTTGGAAGATGTATCTGGACTTTGGACATGTCATCAATGTTTTAAATAACGGGCTATGACATATAGCAGCAGCCTCAGAATTAGTTAAATCAACGCTGCCATCGCGCCTAAATGGCGCTATATGCCACTAAATTAGCTAAATTGTATGTAGTCACCATTTAGCGCGTCCCTGCTAAAAACGCTATAGTCGCGATATAGCGTTGCTATAGGCCGGCATTTTAAACTATGCATGTCATACTGGTTTTATTAATTTAAAGCCGGCCCCTTCGAGCCTTTTATCGAAAAACTACCACAGTTGCGGTTATTGTTGAGAGAAAAAAGGAGGACTCCATTTGAATGGCTCTTGTATATTTATGCATCCAATTGTTATGAGTTAACATAGCTGGGAGCCAAAACAAGACTGATTTGTGCCCTATTTTTTATTGAAGTAATATCAATTTCCACGTGCACACAAAAAACATGGGCATGCATGCAACTATCCGACGGGTAGTAGAGACCAGAAATTATAGAGCGATGGAAATAATATTAAGAGAAAATACATGGCTATCTTCTCCACTTGCTAGAGCCATGTCACGGCCAGGGACATTAATTAATACATCTGCATGCAGGTGGCAGCCAATTTCATGTGGTTCTCCCGCGCGCCCTTGAATTTCCTACAGTGACGGCTAATTAAAAGGTTGGAGCCTTGCGAATTATCTGGCGGGAAAGCCAAAGACGAGTGCAAATCCTGGTACACGAGCGCGCGAGCAGCTCCTCGACGCGTCGGTCCTCTTGGCATGATAAATGTGCTTTTAAAGACGAAAATATTTTAATTTGAAGACTTATAAAATGTATTTATCTAAGTACGTGAGCGTGCTATATATGCAATAGATTATAAGTGTCGACATGACATCGCTCCGTGCCACCGACAACTCCACCTTGCATCCCCTAGCTAGCTAATTGACGGTTCACTTGGATAAAGTTCTTTTTTGAGAGCTTTAGGTTTTACTTTCTATGGAAACACTATGTATGTTCAAATTGGACTAAAATGGCTATTTTATAAAATGCACGTAAATTCTACTCCCTCAAATGACGTCTCGGAAAGAAAATCGTCCGACATCAATACTACTAGTGTACAAACCATGTGCATGCATAAGTAGTTCTTCAACGATCCCAGCTAGCAACAAATTTCTTTTTTTTCGGACAACAATTTAACATCCTAAAAATATTTTCCAATTTAGTCATGCATCCTCATGTAGCTGTACGCGCTAGCTAGCTACCACCCAGATCGATCCAGGACCAAGATCAGCCATCACACGCAAGAGGAAATAAATTCTCCTTCTAGTAGGAGCAAAACCCAGATCGATCCAGGATCCAGAAGCAAAAGGCCATCATACCTAGATCGATCCAGGATCAAGAAGCCATCACAAGCAGAAGCAAGAGGTCATCTTCCTGATGACAAGACTTACCTCCTTCTCACATGGCATAAATATGGTGTACGTTAGTGGTGCTGATGGAGAGTGGCCGTGGCATACGAATGCCAGTGGGATGGACGTGGGCAGCCCGCGTCCACCTAATTTTGCCCGCCGGACTTAGGTGAGTTAAATGGGACATTATGAGGTGGGATAAATGGGATACAAAGGCCGCAAAAACTCATAAATGAAATGCGTTTCCACGGTGAAGGCTCTTCCTTGCATATTACCTGCCCGTGGTAGCGATACAAAGCAGTAGCAGCGGGATATGGCTAGGTGGGTTTGTCCGGTTTAACCCATATAGGATTAGTGGTTGATATTCAACCAGATACTCATTCAGATTGGAGGATCGTGGGGAAACAAAAGGGGTCTCGTCCGCGTCGTCCCCGTGGGCGACCGGGCGAGCGCGCCGCCTCCTTCCGCCCCGTCCTCCTCCTCCCTCCTCCCCCTCTGCCGCCGCCGGCGTGTGCCGCCGGGCAAGGCCCGCGTTGTGCTGGCGGAGGCGGCTCTCCTCTACCCGCGCGCGCGGCGCTCTGCATGGCCAGAAGCGGTCGGCGGCGGTGCTCTTCAGGACTCCATGGTCCGGCGTGGCCGGGTGTTGTGGGCGGCGGAGCGTCCCGGCAGCAGGTGGCGCCGGCGGCCGGCTCGGCCATGGTCTGAGCCTCTCGGGCCTCATATGGGCTTGAGCGGGCCGGGGCGCCGCAACGGCTGGAGCTTCCTGGAGGCGGTGGCAACGACAGGGACGGGACGTCAGTGACGGTACTACGGCCAGCCTATCGCAGCTGGGCGGCCGAGGCTTTACGGGCCCATCTGGGCTCGACCGGGCCTGATGGAGCCTGGTGTGCCCTCGCTGCTCTGTCCGGACGTTGACTACCTCACGACGGTGGGGGTGGGTTCCTCCCGTGTGGCTGCGGGGCTGTTGTGTGTCGTCTCGACGAGGTCGTGTGCCGCCACCTTGCAGGCTGCTTGCCGGTCTCACGAAGTGGCCGGTGAGGATGACCCAAGATCGTGGTGGCTCATATTGGTGGCTGGCGATGCTCGGTGGTGGTACTCCCTCGCGCCAGGGGGTTTGTGGATAGGGGTGGGAGAAATCCTTGTCATCTAGTCTGACCCGGACGAGGTGCCGCCATCGTGTGGCACCCTTCCTTCTTGGAGGACGTCGTCGTCGGAATCCCGTGCCCACGGTCCTCTCTGTGTCCGGGGAAACCCTAGGACCTCTGGTCTGGGTAGCAACACTGTGTCGATAGAGCACCCTCCCTAGAGGGTCTGCTTGACATGCGGCGCGTCGAGGGGTACCTGGATCACGGTGGGACGAAGAAGGAGGGTGCAGCGGTGGCGGGTCATCTTTGTTGTGTGTCTTCGCCTCGGTTTTCATTTCTTTTCCTCTTTGGGTGTGTTTTGCTGTTGTCCCAGTATTTTATTTCGGTCAAACCTTGTATCGGTATGGTTGCTATATTAATATAGCGGGACGTAAGCCTATTTCGGCGATTAGTGGGATTGTTTAGTAGGTTAAGTGGGTAGTTATTGGTGGGATGGCACATGGGAGTTGTGGGAAATCTCATCCACTTGAAATTTTACCGTGGCAAGTAGGTGACACGGACAGGAAATAAATTCTCCGTCTAGTAGGAGCAAAACCCATCTCTACCGAAGCACCCGCTACTTCATTACTTTGAAGCATGCGACATGTGTAACCGTAAGTGAAAACTTATTATTGATGGCAACGTGTTATATCTCGTTTAAAACAAATTATCTAGTCGATGGGAACAATATCGTGATGATTTTTAAGCAAACTGCATATCCCGTTATAATACAAGGAAAAAAAATCACTTTAAGTCGAAGTGATTCCAATCACAAGGAAAGCATATATGTATTCTCATTGGACGGGAAATTGGGAACATATAATTTAACTTTGGGAATAATAGCTCACACTTGATCAACTTGCATATCGGTTCGGATCAACTGTGAAAATTGAAAACTCACACTTTGAATAGAACGAACTAAATTTTGTAAGGACTTGGCCTACATTTTATTTGGTATTTCCCATATGACTTAGTTTAACTTTAAAAATAGGATAGGTACATAATGAACTCGAGATAAATAAATCCTAATGTCCCCCAAGATGATTGACTTACGGCTTAACGGTGAAAATGCATGCACATGTTTCGGTTATGGGGCCATAGAACAAGGGACACATGAAATCACGTCGACAAATGGCCGGCGACTCCATCTTTGGGCATGAGTTGTTATTATGACAAGGGATAAAACAAATTTAAAATCACATATGCTTCATAGATAGGACAATCTCACAAAACCAGAATTAGAGCAGAAAGCTCCCACATCAAAGTGAATGACGAATTTTTTGTAAGTACTTGTCCTATTTTTAAGTTCATATTGTTCCAATGACTTAGTTTAATATAAATTAGAAAAATACCTGAAATCGACACACATAATAAAACATGGCATGTGAATGTTACGTGGCCCAGCGGGATGTGGGAATCATGAAATCGCGTTGAAAAATGCGGCAAACCCTTTACTTGCATGGAATCTTAATATGGGTGTATAGATTGGTGTAAAGAGTAAAATCCACTAATAGCTCATATGACTATCTCACGTAAATATTGTGTACTTATAGTGGAAAATCCCACGTTGAATTGAGTGAACCAAGTTTGTAAGTACTTGGCCAAGATTTGATTCGGTATCGTCCTTTGACTTAGTTTAATATTAAAAGAGGATACCCACATAAAATGACTATGATTAGGTTTAATATATATTTCCATCCCGCGAACTCAAACTTTCATTATCACATGTGTCTGTTTATCAACAAAACTCGTAGTAAAACCACGAAAACATATCCGGTTGACCACCGAGCTCCAAGACATTGCTAAGCAAAAGCTGCCTCTATTCATTATTTTTTTCTCACAAATACATGTCTATTGACTAACGAAAGTTGATGTTTGCCGTCCTTTTAGTATTCAAATATAAGGTAGATTAACAATGTTGGAGCCAACCGGTTATAGCTTGGACAAGACCTTCTTGTGGTCTCATTGGTGCAATTTTTCCCAAACAACCCTACAAATAAAATGGCCGGCCCCATCCTCTTTTTTAGCCATTGCACACTCTCTAGTTACTTCCCTTTCCATTTTGGTTCTGCGTTTTTTGCCCTATAGCATCGTCGACACATGACATTCATGATCATCTTGTCCAATCTAAATATTTATATGATCCTTAAGGGACTTCAACATGTAATTGGTTATCTTAATTTAGTTACATATTGTTCTCAACATCCAGCATAAGCTAATACTCTAAATTTAACAATGGCTAAAGCACACACATGAATTTTAATTCATCCATTTTTGACAGATCAAACAACCAAACATTACTTCATGATGCACATTTTCTTTCCACAAAAAGCACACTAATTTCAGAACATCTGTCGTTTACATATATTCATACTTGAGAAATGCATACGACTCGAGAGCAATACATTGTACCCCACATATAGTATAAACTTGTATCAACATGATTCTATTCCTCAAAAAATGGCACACAATAAGGTGCGAGTAGCAACTGCAATTTATGGCGGTCATGAAAACAAGTGTTAATGAGGAAGAGAGAACTGACCTCGTTGGAGTCCTTGACGTTGTTTTCTTGGAGACGACAACGATTAAATCGTCATGTAACAACCACAAAAGCATCATACCGGAATAAGAATTCATCCAACCCATGTCAATGGAGCGACTCTAGGTATTGACAGAGTCTAAGAGCGCCAAATTGTGGGACACTCCTCCGACAACTTCAGGTTCTATGGTCGCGCAGGTCTTTAGCGCACCGCCATGGACGACAGAAATCGACCATGGGTATGGGGAGAAGAGAGGGAGTGCGGTAGAGATGCAACACATTGGATTGTAGGCGAGGAACCCTAGAGGACGGCCGTTCAACATGATAGGAAGAGCCAACGAGGATCATGACGAACCAGATGGAATTGAGACGAACGAGAGACAAAGAAGGAAACTGAGTTTGTTGGCCCACCTGTTGGCGCAAACATCAGTTTGAGAGGAAAACGAGGGACGACGTACACGAATGCCACCAATGACGCTTTCATTGGAAAGAAAGCTAATCTCCAACTATATACGATGCATGTATCTCTCTTTCCCCAACACACCGCCATGGACTAACATCCTCTGAATGATATTCCTGCATGTCATGCATCCTCGTCTGCCCCCTCCGGAGCACGGATGCAAATGGTGCCCAAAACCCGTAAACCGATGAGTACCCGCACTAAATGGGGCGGGTTTGGTTGAAAAAACAAGACACACGGGTCCGCTTATCGCTAAAAAGTCAGACCCGTCGGGTCTAGCGGAGGCGGGTATGGGGGTGCCAAGACCGTACACTTTAACCCGCAGACCCGTCTATGTTGGTGGGCCCTCATGTCAATCACTAAAAAACCTCTAACAATCCCCAACCGCCCCCACACGTGGCCACGCCCGCTCCCGACCTTGAGCACTGTGACCCGTGCCTCCAAGGACGAAGACGAGCGCATCGGCTGCCACTTCGACGAGCACTGCGCCGCGCCATCCATGGCTCCTCTACCTTCGGTGTGGATAGGGAGGTCGCTCCAGCCGCCGCCGATCTATGCCTCTCGATGCGACACCCCTCTAGCGGGTACGTCGGGTCCCGCAAACCCGACGAGTCGAGGGTGTGATGTGATTCTCGAACCGGCGGCGGTATGGAGGCGGTCCGCGAGGGAGGGGGAAGAGGGCCGGGTGTGGGTATTGGGGGAGGGGGCAAACCTGGCCCAAAACCGGCGGGTGTCATCCGTGCTTTGGAGCCGTCTCGCCACATCCTTCTTGTTTCTTTTTACATTCATCCTTCATGTTTTTTATTCTCCATAACTTCTCTTGTTTTAAAATGGCTGGAGCAAATTTTAGCATAGGAGTTTCAGGGGCAGTTGTAAGGTTTTGCTGCAATTTGGAGGGAAAATTATTCAGCAAATGATTGAATTAATAGGAAAAATGGCCGCGAGTTTACTGGGCCAAACCCTCGAGATGGACAGTTATTAGCCGCAATCACTTGACCTCCTCGATCTCTCCACTCCCACCCACCCCAATCCCCATTCCCTTTCCCGTCGCCGGCCACAGCAACGAGCCCTAGGCGGCCACCCAGCCTCGCCGGCGACCGGTGCAGCCCTCGCCAACACGTACCCACCCCCACGTCTCCTCGACCCCCGTTCTCCCCAAACTCCCGAGTGCCCGATCTAGATGCGCGGCCGCCAACGCCCAGCACGACCGGGTCCCTCTCTGCCGACCGGGCCGTTTCTCGGGTGATCCTCCCCGCCTCCCATCATCCTGTAGACCGGGTGGAGCACCCCACCGGAGAGGATGTGCTGGAGCATCCGCGCAGGCCGGCGCCCATGCTCGCGCTCGTGCATGTGGCCAGCCGAGCCACGGCGAGCCAGCCTAGGCAGGGGGCGTGATCCTAGGGCCTGCGGGGAGCCATAGAGAAGAGCTGGCGGTCGCCTGCCTGGATCTGCTGCTGCCGGCGTCCACCCGTGGCTGCTCCTGCCTTCTCCGACATTCTTCTCGTGGCACAGAAGGTGGTCTCCTTTCTCTTTGACCCCCCCTGATTTCCTTCGACCTGCTGCTCGTATGTTTGCGTAGAGTGCGACGGACGAACGAATGAGGCTCCGTGAGAACGAAAGATCACATTTTATTAGGTTTTGTTGTCAAGATTCGAGCCTGTGTGATTCGGCTGATTTTGGGGCAAATGTTTGCTCTGTTTTTCAAACCTGTGTGCTTGCTGCACTTCAATTTCCTATCATCATTCTAGATCAGGTCCGAAAACCCGAAAATCGTTCTAGTGCCGATTTAACCAGGATGTTCTACTTGTTTCTATGCTCAAGAATTCCTAATAATTCTTGGCGTCTGTCCCTAATGCCGGCACCTAAACTCTGTGCATTTATGCATTTTTGTTTCAGGAGAGGGCGTCGTCAACAGCTTGAAGCTGCTGGAGTGTGTGAAGGGAGCAGCAGTGCTAGTTAGAGGCCATGGAGTTTCTGGCCCCGGGAGCGCTCCGGCTGCCGGCACGGCTTCCCTGCCATCGGCTGCGTCCCTGGAGCATACGACCGGTCTCCCGCGTCGACGGTGCGGTCGTAGACTGTTTGTGGTCTCGCCTGTCGGTGGGACAGAGCCTCGTCATGCAACCTCGGGGCACTGAGATCGGCACGGCTACAATCTATCTAAGGTGAGCTCTGCTCTGAGCTGTGGCCATCGTGCCATGGCCGCATTCTAGTTTGCATAGCTAGGTTCAGGTTTTGTCCGGTTTCTGATGCGTGTATATCTATGCATTATGTGAACTATTTAATTTGATTGTCCCTGCATTGGGGCAGATCCTAAATTTAGGTGTTTGGAGGGTTCCTGTGTAGATAGACTGCATTTTTACAATGCAACAGGCTTCTAGTGATTGGCAAAATACATATCATGTTGAGGATCATGAATTCCATGATTTCTTTTCTCCCATGAAGCACGATCTAGTGTTAGACATGAACTTCTAGTTGTGATGGTTTAGTAGTGATTGCTGTGGTCAATTACACTAGCTAGTTAGGCTTATTAGCCGAGCTTCTCGCTTCAGTGGTAGAATGCATACTTGTGTTAACTATGACTTGCTCTGGTTGAGCAATTACACTAGCTAGTTAGGCTTATTAGCCGAGCTTCTCGCTTCAGTGGTAGAATGCATACTTGTGTTAACTATTGACTTGCTCTGGTTGAGCAATTACACTACTTGGTGTGCATTTGACTGCCTGGTTACTGGTTTCTCTTGTTCCTTAATTGTAGTTTGCACTATCTCTAGTACTTGTTGGTTTATTTGATGCCTGGGTTTAGCTACTAATACCCAGCAATTGCTTAAGTTCACTGACATGATATGGGTGATTGATTCTTGATATCTTTGAATCATGTTATGCTCTTGCTTAGCTTATCTATTATAGTTTGAGCTGGACAATTAGTCCATCACGTTGCTTCAACATACTTTTGATGCCATTATGCTGTTTGTTTTGGTCACACCAAAGCATGATCACCTTCCAGTCCTGTAGGGATTGTATGGAACAAAGCATTTTTTATGTCAGAATCTGTTGGTTGGGTTTAAACTAGGCATTCTTCTGATGACACATGACTTGTCCCTGTTTGTCCTCGTGATATAAAGCTGGGGCTGTTTTTGCTTTTTTTGTTTCCGTAGCAGAGCTCAGTTAGAACCGTATCTGTTCTTCAACAGCATGATCTACTTGTGCAGGAAGTTGCATGTTCCGGCTACGGCGGTGGTGGTCTGGACGTCCGAACACTAAGGTCTCAGGCTGCAAAGCCCGCCCCACAAAATCAATGAGTCCCGCTTGATCTCGCCTCCTCCCGCCGGAGCACTCATCCTCCTCCTCGTTGCCGATGCCGTCGTCGTCGTCCTCGTGGTGCTCTTAGGCGTGGTGGCGGAACATCAGGTTGGCCTTAATTGATGAGAACTGGCCGCCGCCCCATTCCCTTCATGGCGTATAAACCCCGGCATCGGTAATCATGGACGCCGGCTCTTATGCAGGTGTTTGTCCAAGTCGGGCGTGTCGGCCCGACTCGTTTCCGGTGAACTAGTATGGCAACGCAACGCCGGCGTACGTGTCAATTGACCAGTGATGAGTTGGAAAGTAGCATAAGCTTTTAGTCGCGTGTAATGACGAGGGCAGCTGAAGAAGAAGGTTTCTTCGGTTGGGTCAAGGAAAAAAACACACGAGCTAGCTTTCTTTCTTACGGTCAAAAGAGGCCAAAGCAGAGAGGTTGAGCAAGAAGGCCCGACACGTTCAAAGGGCGGAGGTCCCTCCCACCTGCCCGAGCTGGGGGCGAGCGATCCATCCATCCTCCTTTTTTTTTTTGGAATACACCACGAACGTGCAAGTATCAGCGAATAGCGATAGATGTAGAGAGAAGGATCGAGCAGGCCAGGAAGGCCTCTAGCATCCCGCCCCACGCCAGCAACATCGTACCCACGCCCGGCTTTGGTCGAGTCCGTGACCCAAGAAAAAGAAACACACACGAGCTAGCTTTCTTTCTTTCGGTCGCGAGGAACGACAATCACTCGATGGAACCTGTGCGGAAAGAGGGGTCACAGCGTGGAGGCGGACAAAGAAGCAAATCCATCCACCAGGAAAAATGTTATTGTGCTCATGTGCAAAACCATGTTCTCGGACAGGACAGGATGTACTGGGCGTGTAGATGCCTGCATCCCTAGTGCAAACAATACATTTAAAGCTTTGCAAATGCATTTTTTAATTTTAAATGTATCCAACCAAATAACGAAAGTATAAGGAATCACTCGATGGAATCAAGGCCGCGGAGACGCTAGGGTTGCCGTTGATCAAGTAATTGACTTTCGTCTTGATGATCTCCTCGGCGTCCGGGCACGACGAGCTGTAGAAATTGTACTGCAAAGCCGCCGATGACTTAATGACGAGCGTAGCAAGGAAGGCCACCGTGAGCAGCTGCATGCATGTCAGCTTCATCTTCCCGAACTTGTTGACGAAAACAACAAGGCCGGATACACTATGGATCAAAGGGGTAGCAGCTAGATATGGCTGAAAGAGTGTACGGTGTGCTGGCTGATGATTTGATGGGCAATGCATTGGATGTATTTATAGAGACGATTGTTCAGAATTATTATTCTTATTGCGTATGACACGATTGTTCAGGAGTACAGATGTATGCAAACCAATTTGACAACAGTTCATTTAAATAAGAGATTCGAGGAATAATTCAGAGAGGACAATACCGAATATTGGCCAGTTCCTTTTGTCTATGAACCACAACACAGCTAATTGATTTACTAAATACCAATGCAGGTTTGACAAGAATATCAGATTGCATACTTGCATGCGTGCCAACTACCAGTAAATCCATACGATTATGTTAATTGAAGTATTTGACCTGTAACGACGTCGGTTGAGGCATTGACAACAATTAATACATGCAAGTAGTACTGTTAGTTGATGTTTTCCCTAATCGTACAGATTATAGATCATATATGTATATAGAGAGACGACGATCACACAGGTATGTATGCAATCAGTTTTAATATTTAATTTCAGTAAGAGATTTGAGAAATAATTTAGAGAGAACAAGAATATTAGCCGGTTCCCCGAATTTTTTTTAACCAGTTATGGCTATGAAACAGCACACAACTAATTGATCTAAAATACTATATGCATGCAGGTTTGACAAGAATATTAGTTTGCATACTTGCATGCATGTCCAACTACCGGAGGATCTCTACAGTTGTGTTAATTAATGTATTTGACCTTCACCGACTAGGTTGAGGCAATGAGGCATTGACAGACATATAGGTAATGTTAATGGCTATTTTCCCCTAATTGTTTTGAATTGAATTTACTTCTACTATGTTTTTGGCTTCTTCGTATTAATTTGACTTTGAAACTAGTTAGCTACTCGTGTGGATCCACACCTGGCCTTTTGTTTTCTAGAAAACTGACATTATATCCACTTGTCTCATCAACTGGACAAAGTTGTGTTATTTAATACATGTGTGCTTATTATTAATTGTTCTTTTCGTCTAATCGTTTGGAACGTAATTTAATTTATACTATTTTTTGGCCTCTTCTAGTGCATAGACATTGACTTTGAACCCTATAGTTTGTTACTTGTCTGAATCCACATGTGTCTTATATCCACTTGGGTCATCAATTGGAAACCGTCGGTTAGCAACTGAAACCCACTTATTTAAATATATCCACTTACAAGAGAACAACCTATTTTTCGCAGAGAGAAATTATTGGTTTCAATTTGTCCTTACCACTTTACCATGCATCAGATTGTGATAGATGAGTACCCATATTTCTTGTTTGCTAGTCATGAGTACTAACTCCTGGATAAATAGGCAAGCTTCATCCCGCCTCCTGCAAGGCATTCTTGCACTACGTGGTCGGTAAGGTACAATTGCGAGCAGCGAGCTCAATAAGGTACAATTGCAAGCAGCGAGCGTCTTGAACTGGAACTTAGCCGAGTATAACATGTATGTATTTTTGTGCTCCATCTTAACGGCACACATAGATGTACGTATAATAAGAAGCTAGTGCGTGATTAATTCTCTAGGAATGCTATAACCTCACATAATATTATTCTTCATCTGTAGAATGCTAAAGGAAATCTTCCTATAAAAAATTCAGAAGGAATTTCACATACTATGAATCTTTTTATAGGAAAAATAAATACTCCGAAACAACCAAATATTACCTCTCACTTGCTACCAATATACATGAATATACCAAAAATACAGATACCACGAAATCTCAGCTTGGTCTACATAAATAACCCAAGCATCATTGTTTCCCTTGAATTTCTTGCTGGCTAGGACATGTGAAATTTTGATGATCTTAAAATGGTTAATCAATTTAATGTTAAACCTAGTGAGCACTGATGTTATTTAGGACGATAAAATAATCTATGAAAGAATTGGCTAAGACCACAACCAAATATGTGTACATACAATGGACCATATAAATAAACAAATGTGATTGTATTGTATGCTGGCTGATGATTTGATGGGCAATATATTGAATGTATTTATATTTTATAGAAACCATTGTACATATTGCAGATGTATTAATCAGTTTAAAAGCCTCTAATTTAAATAAGAGATTTCAGAAGTGGACAAGAATATTAGCGAGTTTCTTGTCTTCGAACCGCAACCATAGCTAATTGGTCTAAAATACCATACTCATGTTTCAAAACAATATCAGTGCTTACTTGCATGCATGTCCAACTACCGGAATATCTACATTAGTGTTAATTAAAGTACTTGACCTTTAATGAAGTCGGTTGAGGCATTGACTGTTTTCCTCTAATTTTCCTCTAATTGTTTAGATTGAAATTTACTTGTACTATCTTTTGGCTTCTTCACATTTGAATTTCAACTCTAGTTAGCTACTCGTGTGGAGCCACATTTGTCCTTTTGTTTTCTCAAAGTGATTCATCTACTCCATGTTCGGATAGGGGTGTGCAAACTAATGATCATTATTTGCGTCTTGTTCCCACTAACATTATACCCCAGGTTACTGTTGATGATCATTCCACAGATACTGCTGAAAATTCGGAGGAATTGGCTTCAACCGGAATATCAAATGATGTTACCAGCGCTGAAGAGGACAGCACAGATGTTCGTACTGAACTTACAGATCCCGAGGATGATTCCCCTCGGGTTTCCGTGCCGGCTCCCTCCTCTAACAGCAGCAGCAGAGCTGCTTCCAGCTCTCCTTCGTCAGCGGAAGGCAGCCCCGACCCGCACCCTTCCTCGGCCTCCGTGCGGGCGGGTGGAGCTGCTACGTCGGACAGTCGTCCCGACCAGCCCTCCACCTCGACGCGCGTGCGGTCGGGTGCTGGCCCTGACGCTGCATGCGGATCCGTTTTAATATTTAATTTAAATAAGAGATTTGAGAAATAATTTAGAGAGAACAAGAATATTAGCCAGTTCCCCGTCAAAAAATATAAACAATAGCCGGTTCGTCTTGTCTATGAACCACAACACACAACTAATTGATCTAAATAATATATGCATGCAGGTTTGACAAGAATATTAGTTTGCATACTTGCATGCATGTCCAACTACCGACGAATCTCTACGGTTGTGTTAATTAAGGTATTTGACCTTTCAAGACTAGGTTGAGGCATTGACAAACATATCGGTACTATAAATGGTGGTTTCCCCTAATTGTTTGGAATTGAATTTACTTCTACTATTTTTTTTTTGGCTTCTTCACATTTGACTTTGAGATCTAGTTAGCTACTCGTGTGGACCCACACCTGGCCTTTTGTTTCTAGAAAACTAACATTATATCCACTTGCCTCATGAACTGCACAAAGTTGTGTTATTTAATACTCTCCTCCGTCTCGAATTAATTGTCGTGGATTTTTCAAAATATGGATATATCAAGACGTATTTTAGTGTACTGATGCACCCATATTTTGACAACTCCAAGACGATTAATTCGGGGCGGAGGGAGTACATGTGTGCTTATTATTAATTGATCTTGTCGTCTAATCTTTTGGAGCGGAATCTACTTTGTACTATTTCTTGGCCTCTTCTAGTGCATAGAAATTTGACTTTGAACCCTATAGTTTGCTACTCGTCTAAATCCACATGTGTCTTATATCCACTTGCGTCATCAAGGACACTTTCAGTTAGCAACTGAAACACACTTATTTAAATATAATATATCCACTTACAAGAGAACAACATGTTTTTTGGAGAGAGAAATTATTGGTTTCAATTTGTCCTCATCGCTTACCATGCATTAGATTGTGACCGATGAGTACCCATATTTCTTGTTTGTTAGTCATGAGTAATACTAACTATTGGATAAATAGCCAAGCATCCCGCCGCCTACAAGGCATTGTTGCACTACGTAACACCCTCGGCGCGTTTCCATGCTGCTGCTGCTGCTGCTACAAGGACCTCGCTAAGAAAACAACCTGAACCTGCTATCTAATTCTAATTGACTCGCGTCGCGGAATGTCGGTCCGGTCTGGCCCACGTCTCTCTGCAAACACAGAAAAATGCACAACACAAGCACATGCACCGCGAATCCATCCATTGCCGCGTCTTGCAAAGCTGGCTCATATGTATAACCAGCCTCACGTCTATGTACTAGTACTTTCTTTCTTCTAATGCTTCCCTCAAAAAAGAAAAGTGCTGATATTCCGATCCCTCGTATACTGACGCGTCGACACAAGGAAGACATAGATTATGGGGGAGTCGTGGGTGGATCAAGGTTACCTGGCTGAGAAGAGGTCGAGAAGATCGGCTCGCTCGCCACCCGTAGATCGACTCGACGACGGACTCAGCTGCTCACCGTTCCTCTTCCTCGCCTCACCACTCACCGAATCCAAACTCCAAACTGGGTCAGCAGAAGATCGAGCTCTACGGCAACCGCTGTCGCGGCGCGCCTACCGCCACGGTGGCCATCCGCCCTCATCCTCACCTCACCAAATCCAAACTCCAAAGTCACAAGTCACGCACGCGCACCCGCACGCGGTTTGGCCACATTTGCCTCCTATATATAGAGGTAGCTAGCAAGGTCCGATGTCTCGCTTCTTCCCTCTCCTTCTTCTCTTTCCCTGCTGTTGACAAAGGATGATGGACGGTTGATCCCATGGGTTGTGGCGCGGATTGATGACATGGCGAGTCACTTGAATGGCCTAGATGTGATTGCCTAGAAAACATATCACACAGATCGTCGCTCTCCCCTTGGAACCGTGCGAGGGAGAGAATATAGAAGGCAATTAATTTCAGCATTGAGTACCATGCATGTTTGGCCCCGCAAGACCCGTACATGCAGTGGTTGTTTTGGGCTGCTGCAGTTATTGTTGAGAGAGAGAGAGCGCGACGGCAGCTTGAATTATGGGCTGCAGTTATTCTCAATAGAGAAAAAGGGGGGCTAAAAAAGGGGAAAGTGTAGCTAATAACCCGGTATCCTTCTCTAGCTTTTGGTACTACACGACGGCTTCCGCCGACTAAGAATCCAGAATCTATACTACAACACGGCTGCTTCTCTGCATATCGCATCGACTCGACTGATTATGTTTCCCAAACATTTCCAGTTGACATTGGATCCAATGATTGTATTTCAGAAACGTGACTGGTTATATTTACACGCGTCTGCAGTCGACTTTGGATCGACCGATTATATTTCACAAACGTCACTCATTATATTTCACAAGCGTCTGCCGTTGGATCGACTGATTATATTTCACAAACGTCTGCAGTTGACGTTGGATCGACTGACTATATACACAAACTTCTGCAGTTAACATCGACTCGGATGAAAGCTAGCTAGGTCATGCCAATGATCGGAAACAAACATATGTATACAGCTAATTTTCCTATCTGAGGGATGGGAGCATATGAATACGCTTTGGAATGCAGACGTACGTTTTGGGAGTATTATTTGATCATTCCTAGTATAATTAACTTTTTTTTGAGTGTTTAGTATAATTAACTTGCAACAAGCTAGCTAGGAACAGATACTATATATTAGCAACAGCTCCTCCTCGTCTAAATCAGCAGCAGGCCACAACTTTCAATCGCCAATTTCTCTACATTCAAGATCAAGGGAATACATCTACTACAAGTATCATCGCAACAACTATTAATTAATTATAAGAAACATATCCCCGGAGGCTTCTTCACGGTGTGTCTAGGACACTATCCAATCAACAAAGAGCACAGCTAGCTGCAAGGGCAACACCTCCGAGTGTTTGCGCTACACCTCCCACCACCTCGACGAGCGTTACTAGTGTTGAACTTGGTCTTGCTTGGTCCAAAAGTTGAGCAAGATGCATTCAGGATCCTGAAAATGCAATGGCGGTTTGGTCGATAAGATGTACTATTGCTGCTTTGCATGCGTCAGATAGGGACAACAACAAAAATGTATACATTTATTGCCTAAAATTGTATAGGTATAGTGCAGGAAACAATGCAACTAGCACCAGGTTCCTAGAACAGGGGCGAGTAGGAAATTCCCCCTCCGGGCAACAAAAGCATCAAGAAATAGAGACATTTCTCGTGCATGCCAGAAACAACACTAGCTTGCTCTACATGTTCCCTAGTGATCTAAACTAAAGAAGCATGCATTTGGGATGTATGCCTGGTATTGAGACAAGAACATACATAATTCTCACAGAATATGAGCATCCGCAACAACCATGACATACCAAACAAGCAGCCTTGGAGAGAGTGAGATTACCAATCAATGGTGGGCATGTAGATTCTGGGACACCAATCAAGTCCACGGCTGAGAAGCAGGGTGGCCGCATTCTCTCCGGTTAAATCAGTATTGCAAAGGCTCCACACAAGAACCAGGTGCATTGCAGCCCTCCTTCCTCCTCACGCCGAATAGGCTTGGGTGGACGTGATTGTAGCGGTGCTCGGGGTGGGGCCTTGGAGACCAGCTCCAGCCACTCCGTCGGTACTGGAGACCAGTGGTTGGCTCCAGGGCGCATCATAGACCTAACACAAGCAGATGAGGTACAAAGTTATGAGTTGTTTCACAGTCATGCGGAGACCACAACATCTCGCACGGACCTAACCCTCCATGGCATCAGTGCATAAATAAGTTCCATTAACTAGAATAAAATTGCATATGGTAAAAATGTCATGGCGAATTGATAGAAGACACAAAAGATATCAAAGCGTTTAGCATGAATGTGTATCGAACCAAGCTTTCATAACGAATTATCAACACCTACAGGAAAGGAAGGAACGACGTGTGGCCCCAGCAGGATGGTCGTGGTAAAATCCTAAGGACACACCATATACATAATAAATTTAAACACAAAGAGATCTCATCGTTGAGACATAGACATCCAATATGATGCAGGATCCTAGTGACCTAAGGAATTTCACACCAATACTTCGATATCATGTCTTCTTCTCTACAGATACAAAGTAACAACCCATCGCCTACTATTTTTGCAACCAATATAGCAGAATATAAGAAAAGTAATGAGTGACACTGAAGAACAGGAGGGCCCAAAGATATGAAGCACCAAGAGGCACACATCGCCTCATCTACAGCTACCACGTGGAGGTATCAGAACATCAGCAACACACCCTTCTTTTTAGTGCACAATTCTCCAAGACATAAACCTAGGAGGCTAGGAAGCAATCATTAATGATAAGATGGCATGCAAACACGAAGTAGCAGAACACTACATCAATCACCTGAGAAAAATAGATATTTCTTGCTCTCAAAGTGCAATTACAAACTCCAAAAGCCAATCTTAGTGGCTAGTATACTAGTAAGTAAACATGTGAAATCAACAACAAAAAACAGCACTTGAAACATAAAAAAACACTTGGCGTGAGGGATTTTATACCTCTCAATGACAGAACTAGGTCAGCGAAGAAAAGGGCGCACGCAGATGCTGCTATAGCAGCAACCTCCGGGTCATTGCCTCTCAGCAAGAGGACAGGCTGGAGCTGGAGGCATCCGAAGCGCCAGGCACTCTTGCAGCGGTGCAGGAATCCTTCATCAGTGAGAATACCAGAGGAACGACTTGTTGGCCAGCTATGCGTTGTCCAGCCGGTGACCATGATGCAGCACCCCCACCTGTTGTCGCCGCCATGGACGCCAAAGATTCTTCTTGGTCAGTGCATCTGGCAACGTACATGTTAAGCATTCAAATGAAAATGATCATGCAAGAAGAGAAATAGAAGGTCGAAAAATAATGGCGCACTAGACAACAGCAGTACAATCTCAACACTTTTTAACCAAAAAAAAAGCCTACCTATTATTATGGCATATTAATTGCAAAAAAACTGAGCATAAGGAATAATGAAATTTGGTCTATTAAGCCAAAACCGAGTAATTGTTCGTCCATGTCAGATACTGCTCTAGCTTTACTTACATGATCCTAGTGACCTAAGTAATTTCACACCGGTACTCCAATAGCATGCCTTCTTCTCTATCTAGCTTATGAAGACCACGCAAAATTAAGGAAACACTCTATTTTCTGAATGATTTGAGGACCAACAGCAAGGAGACAAATGATTAGAAACAAACATGTTTTATTTTGCCACAAAATTGTAGAATGATAGCATGCCAGCATAGCGCCAATCAGTCCCGAAAGATGGTATGAATAATCATTTTTTCATTGCCGGACAAGATTTAACATCTTAGAACAAATTTGAAACACAGAAATACATCGCTACTATTTTGGAGGAAATCAAGAGGGACAAATACATGAAAAAAATAATAGTAAGCTCAAATATGCCCTCGGACATCCTAGGAAGGATCAAACAAAATTAGCTCTCAAGCCTGGCTGGGCGAAAGCTCTTAGCGGCAACTGCGAATGTTTTGAGAACCAAGCCTTAAATTTATCATCAAATGCCATACATAACCACTACCTGAATTAGAACCAAATGAAACTAAATAAAAATATTTATGGCTAGCATTGCTTCAGACATCGAAGGAAGGGTCAAACAGAATAAGCATTGATTTCATCATCATTTGCAATTCAAGAGCAGTTTGAAAAAATTATGTAAGACAATCAAAATGCATGTAAGACAAAAAATATGAACTATGAAAAATTACATGGCTCACACATCAAGGAATGAGTTAGCAGCATTAGCTCTCAAGCCTCGCATAGGCAAAATTTCTACTGGACATCATCAAGGAACGCACGGTACAATACAAAAAATTCCTTGTGCACCATGTTAGTGAACCTCAATTTCCGACGAATCATGTAAATAATAAAAAGTGTGGCCATAGTGTAGCTGTAAAACTGGAATAAGCGATTCGGATGAAATATTGCCATTGTACATTAGAACCGGAATCATTGAGCTGTTCAAGATTTAGCAGACCTTGGTGTGCCGGGCAAGCGCCGCTCTGGGAACGACAACATGGATCCACGAGGAGCACACCGCCATCATCATGCCGCTACTTCTCTCCTACCTGGTGAAAGGTGGGCACCAAATGGAATTCAGTCAGTATGCACCCATCGACTGGATACAAAGCACCAAAGTTTATGCAATCAATAGCACCATATGTCCATTAATCCAGTGGCATAGACATGAAAATAGGTGACCCCATCAGATATTATTTAAATTACTGACAACACGCTGACACTGACAACAGTAGATTCAATTTGTATGTAATAAAGTATGTAACTATGTATGTAATCTGGAGCTAGAGGAGCTACAATCAATCCGACGAAGAGTAGGTGCAGAGCCTAAATATGAACAAGGACTGAATAAAATTGTATAGACATACTTGCTAGTACCAATGTTTTACAAGTCGTAATAAAGTGGCAATTGAAAGATCCATGTTACTAGTCAAACTCACCTAAGTACCCCATGACCATTCAAATATATGGTGACTAGTTGGATTGATTAAATGACTTTGAATTCCACAAGATGTTCATCATAAAGATGATTACATATTTTGATACATCTCACATATTATTAGAAAATGAGGATAATTATGCACAACACATATACTGATCATAAGAACAACAATATTATTAGAAAAGGAAGGCATTTGTCATGTAAGCTAGACACCAACGGTAAAATAGAACAAGCTTCCAGCAAAACTCACGGTTGTCATGACACGCTAATACAGCACTGAAATAAACATCACCGTCATATCTATGTTACAGAAAGAGGATGTGCCTTTGGTGCCTATGCCAACGAGCTCTGGAAAGGAGGTCACGGAGTGGGCTTTGGGGGGCGAGCAGCTTGCACGACGTGGACACGGCAAACTCAGCCTACAGACGCAGCAAGTGCATATTAATATAATAAAATAAAAATTGTGAAACTTTACCGACTGGAATAAAACAGGCTTTAGCAGGAAGGTATGTCCAAGTACTTTAATTAATTAGCTAACAATACATATTTTATCTACTGAATTGAAACAAGCAAACAAGCACATCAGCCTAAACATGTTTGCATATATGGAGTTCTTAAGCATAAACAAACATATTTTGTAACACCGGCAGAGTTAAATTATTTACGACACGGTAGCAACTAGCGTCGTGGTGTGCATGAATAATTACTTCGATTTTATAGAAATATAAGCTGCATTAATTTTGAAACAATACCTTTAGCTACTAGATTTCCTCAACAGGAACACACGTGGAATGGATGACATGACTGTTTTCGCTCACAAGAGCAGCGTCGCGCCCTTTGCCGACACATGAAACTGACCGTTTTCGTTCACATTCATTAGTTTTTACGAGGGTGAAAACTGCAAACAATATCCCAATAAATAGCTAAGGCTATAAAATTGGTTTATGAAATCAAGAGCATGCTTAGAATGGAAGTAGCATGGAGTTGTAAAAAGGCATTCAGGAATTCATAAATAGTGGTGTCGCTGAGTTTGTATGACACTGAAATGGAGAACATCATGACAATACGAAAAGAAATCGAATGGAAGTATAATAGAAAGATAAACATTTTAATCCCCTACAAGACTTGCACATGTGAGAACAAAAAAAAAAAAGGACCAGCTCGGCCAGTTACAATTACCTCACATTGCAATCTTTGGATCCTCTCTGCTTCTTCCCTGATACAAACAATTTTGGTTTTGATCTCTTTGCAAATCCTTCCTTCCAGTAGCCTAACCGGAACCCAGAGCTTCGGCTCCAGCACTACCACATAAGAAAGCGTAGTGTGAAATTCCCAGTCCGCCAAAATTTCCCCTCCACGATTACTGTCGTCATCCTACACCAGATAGAAGTGGGAAGGAGAGTAAACAATGCAGCCTCGTAGTTTTAACTAGTCCTCAAATCTACATAAAGTCATAAACATCAATGGATCAACGATATTGACTAGGCTGCATCCAGAATCTTACGGGCCCAAGTATTATATATCATCCATCCAAACCACTTTCTATGGTTATAATGAAATGTTCTAAATGTGTCTTCAACACTCACATCTACTCGAAGATGGATCGTTAACAAATAATAAAGCTCACACAGGCCATATATACAAGGCAGTCACTAGTGGTGTATGTAAATAAATTCAGGAAAAGTGTGTTGTGCAGAGCGAAAACATAGACATTGCCATCTAGTTAGTCAAGTGGATCTTGCTAGACGATCCAGTGGATGCCGATGACGTGAAGCCAATAGGGATAGGCCACCAGCGGCAGCAATGCAGACATTGTCTTGTTAGTGTCCACAACCATGTCGTGCTCATCCTGAAGGATGTACACCAAGTCGCCACCAACAACGGACGATCAGCCTGCAGGGGGGTCGTAGTGCCGTTCCTCATGGTGACGTGAGGCGGAGGTCATCTTCGAGGCTGAGAAAGTTCTAGCTGACTCGTAGACCAGAATGGCGCAGCGTTGCCCCCAGTCATAATTGTGGCCGAAGAGTAGGACAGCGACACGGAATCCGGCACCCTGCAGAGGAACGAAAGCTGCGCGGTCTATTTGATACCCCAGTGATATTCACCGCCGGCAGTCGCCGGAACGAACTCTTCAACGCGTTGCACAGGATGAGATTCATCTTGCAGTACTTGCTGCCCTCGCGCAGGACGAGTATGCCGCATAGGCGCCGCGGAAACACCTTAGGGGGACGAAGCCGCCCTCGTCGAGGATGACACCGTCCTGGGTGGTGATAAACCGGGGCAGCGAGGAGTCCTCGCGGAAAAGGCCGAAGTGCAGGGGCTGGAGGCAAGCCCACGCGTGCAGGAGGAGATTACTCAACGCCAGCGCCGGCACAGCGTGGCACAGCGGATGCTATCCTTGGGTTGGGTTGGGGCAGGGCAGGGGCAGGAGCATGACGCGAAGGGAGGTCCTCCATCTCCAGCGTTGCAGCTACTTGGGCTGGCGGACCTGGTGGCGGCGAGGCTAGGGTGGCCGGCGGTGGCTGGAGAGAGGAGAAAGGAGATGGGCACATACCAGATCGACGGCGGCGTGGTGCTAGCAGATTATCACCGGGCGTTGCCGTCGTATTCGTCCCTGCCGCTGCAAGAATCAGCCCCCGCCATCGGACGCGGCGTCAGCTGATACCGCCGGCGTGGTGGGTCGCACGACGGGGCGGGAGAGGAGGAGCCGGCGCCGCGGGGAGAAAGGGGATCGGGTGGGTAGGTCTCGATGCGTCGCGAGAGAGGAGATGCGTTGACTTTTGCCACCCAACTGCGCTTTGCCTTTTCCCTCAAAAAGAAGTGCGCTTTTGTTTTCTGGGAGGGGCTTCACCGTTGGATGGGAGGCTGATTGATGGTTAAGATCGCGTCAAACAGGGCTGATCCGCGCGAGGACGTTTTCTCTCATCTTATTGGGCGGCCGAAAATCTCTCGCTTCCTAGTTAATCACAAGATTAGCTGAGTTAGGGGGCAGTTAATACGCGCATGAATCGATCAGTATTTCGAGGAGAATTAAAACTCAACTTAATGCACTACGACTACCTCAAAAAAAATCTTAATGCACGATGCTTTGGCCTTACCCCTAAGGCTTTGTTTGGTACACGGGGCTGGGCCGGGATTTGAAGGGAAAATCCCCTAGAGGTTTTGGACCCCCATAATTCCCGCGCGGCCCGTTTGGTACACAGGTGTAGGGGTGGGCTAACCCGGTCAAACCACCTCCATCCCTCCGGATCCACGCGAGTTTTAAGCCCCGACCCAGCGCTCGCGGATTGAACGGTGGGCAAAGCGACAGGGAAGACCAGGGGTTGGGTGATGGAGAGGGATTCACCCTATCCCCAGAATTCCCCGACTCCTTTTGGGCTGGAAATCCCTGCAGACCAAACGAGGCCTAAATAAATGCTCCATGTTCCAACGCGTGGCCATGCACGCAGCACGCATGACACACATTTTTTTTAGGGAAGCACAAACGAAATGTTGTTTCCAAACTAATAAAAAAGACATCTCAAATAAAAAAAAAGAATGATTTCGAAAATGGCCCATTTAATAGAGACCACGAGGCACCCACATGTGGTCACCACAGTCGGGAAGAAAGATAACGCACCGCCCATGTTTTTCCCTGACACGCCTACGCAACTCACCAAGTGACACCACACATGTACACCACCTGGCTTCACCGGAGTCGGAGCCTGATGCTAAAGACATGTCTGTGAGGTGATGTGTGTGCATTCCTCCTTTTTTTCATCAGATCCGCAAAGCCATAGTGGATCTCTTATCTGACTGCACCTTTAGCACCCTTGGGACATCCCACGAGCTCCAATTCATCGGCAAGACAACAAAATACATGATCCGCCCGCCGATTTCTTTTTGGTGGATGGGATGAGACGCATAACCGTGGGCGCGCATGAAATTATGACCCCAAGAAAGGGGAGGAAGATGCTCCACTAATCGATCCCGCCACTCGAGACCATCACGTCGTATCTCCGGAGGCGAATCGAGGGGGGCGAAACCCTACCCCTCCTCTCCTACATCTTCCCTACCTCCCACCTCGTCGCCACCGGAGGCGCTCCAGGGCAATGCCCTCGCGACGTCTCGTGAGAAGGTCGATTCACAACGTCACCTCATGAGAAGTGGTCGGTGCGTCAGGGCAGTGGCCTCGGGAGGAAGAGACGGCATTGACCTAGCGGCAGGTGACAACCATGATGCGTGCGGCCTATCCCTTGGTCACGCGGGCGGCGAGGGGTCTGGGGCTAGATTTTGCGGCATGTGGGCTGCTTTTTCGGTCACCGCTACGGATGTGAAGGTGAAGCCTCTCCCAGTTCTCCCTGCTCGTCTTCATGCCTCCTCTTGTCACTTCTAGGTGCTGTGCGGGGTGGTTGGTGAGAGGTGATTCAGACTGGAAAACCCTTGGTCGGCGGGTTGGTCAAGACGCACAGTGATGCCACAGACGCCGTTATCCTTCTCGAAGGCTTCGCTAAGGCACTCGTCCCCTCTTACCCTCTCTCCTACTTACCCGTGGCACAACTGTTTGGTGCACGACAGCTAAAGTTTTCAAAATAAAAAAAAGCGGGAAAATAATCGTAGCGCACATGTTTGGTTCGCCACGGCTATTCTTTCAAATTTCAAAATAAAAAGCGGGACATGACAGGATCTGTCAGGCACTACCAGTGTTGAGGTGGCTCGGGGCCGTGGTTGAGTCGAGTAGGCGCTACCTACATAGAGGCGGCCATGGTCGAGCCGAGTACGCGTTGTCGGTATTGAGGAGGTGTTGTCGGCGTTGAGGCGGTCGTGGTCGAGGTGAGGAGGCGCTTCCGGTGTTGAGGTGGCCGGAGCTGCACTCACAAGCACGTCCGTGGGCGGGACTGCTGGGACATCGCACTCGGGACGGCCATGGGCGTGAGGTCGAGCTCGGGGATGGCGAGGTGGAGCTCGATGTCGGAAGGAGGAAGGCTGAGGCGGCATAAGTGAGAAGTGACTAGGAGAAGGGAGAAAGGAGGAGGGATAAGTGAGAAAGAAGGGAGGAAGGATAAGGGAGAAAGGAGGAGGGAGAACCAAGAAAGAAGAAGTGAGAAATGAGAAGCAATATGGGACCACTCTTCGAAATTTGAATTTCCCGCCCGGCCTTAGCCGTGGCACAGGGTGCGCCACGACTAAGCTTTGTCCACTTTTATTTTGTAGAAAACTTTCATATTTTTGGCATATATAACTTCGTTTCCTGAAAACTTCAATAGGGTAAACGGTGAAATCAAATAGAAAATTTGCTGTAGTTCTTTTAGATATATTAAAAAGAAAATCGATGTCCTGTGTAAAAGTTATGGTCATTTTAATTTGCTTTACCTTTTTTCAAATAAATTGAAAACTCTTGTTTTAATTTTTGCTATTAACTAGACCATAAACCCTAACTACATCTCAAAGGATTTTAATTTTTTTTACCATTTTCTTTTAGTTTTTAGAAAACTGAAAAGGCGATGAACCATGTGTGGAGTGAATATCGTTGATAGCCGTGGCACATACGTGTGGCGCACTAACAATATGGTGCGCCATGGCTATCAGAGGGCACCTAGACGCATGCACCACCAACACCTACAGGCGTGGCACGCCGCGTTTTTGGCGCCACGACTATGGCCTTACCCATGGCGCACAAAGTAAGTGATCTAAATTTGATCTTAACTGATAAAGCCCACCATGCGCGGCTTGCCGCCAGATAGCTAGGTCGGGCATATGCTGGACCGTCACGGTTTCAACGGCAATCTTACATTATCTAGGAGGTTATTATTATCTTTTATTTCACTTGGCATTTTGGTGTGGCTTGTTCATTATTTCATTCCGGACATTATTATTACATGTCATTTATGTGGCATTTTGTGCCAGTCATGATTTTATGCCTCGAGACGAAATCTTTTTTGTGCATGTGTATTAAAGCACATGAGCGTCTATCGAATAGGGCCGAGAATATTGATGTTTTGCCGAAGGATATCATATTTTATGCCTACAACAAGATAATGTCTACTATAATCCTAGTGGCAAAATTTGATAATGTCTACTATAATCCCGGTGGAAAAAGTTGGACGGGAACCCCAAAAGGTGTTTATGTGGTGAATATGGAGAAGACATGTACCAGAACTCGAAATTGGAGGCTAGAAAATATGCAAAACGAAAATGGGCGTGAAAATTGACAAAAAAAAATAGACGAGAAATCTATTAAACAAAATTAATGTTCTATAGTCCCCCGAAAATCGGAGTTTGCCAAAAAAAGGATGGGAGAACTACCGAAACAAAAACGGTGTGATGTAGCCCATAAAAATGGAAAAAAAATAAAACTATCTCTTTAACCGTGTGCCCATCGATAACAGACGAGAAAAAGTGCTATGTGACCCCAAGGACGAGGGGGAAATGACACCAATACGAGCCGGTCTGGTGCAATCATTCGGTGAGCCATATCATATGCAATAGTCATTGTGCTGCATAAATTATAACACAATGAGATTAGGCGTTAATTATAAGTTATAGATATTTTCTATTATAAAATAAGGGTCCTGATAATGCATGGTGATGAGACGACATGCAATGGGTTGATCTCATGCCAACATTTCATGCATAAAATAATAATGTGCGATAACAAGATGACACTGAACCGTAGATATATAATGCACAAAAGAATAACGTGCGGCAACGAACAACACATTAGATGACAGTCATTATTCAAGATATCTTCCAATATTCTGATAAATCGGCCGATTTTATCGCTTCTTGGTATCTAAGCGCTAAGATAATATCGATAAATCGGCCGATTTACCTCTGATCTTGGGTCGACTGATAAGCTCCTGATAAGCGATATTCCCAACATTGATGATAGTTAGTAAACAACTATATCCTAGTATCATGAAATATGCACCATAAGAACGGGCCACAATTTCGATGGTAGTCCAAACCCTTTTATCTCGTGGGCCCGGTGGAGGTCCAAAACGACATCTTTTGGTCTCACGATGGCGGAGGACAACAAGTTAGGGAATATCACACGATAGAGGATACTTGAACATGCTTCTTCAAAGCTAGTTAAAAGATAGTTTTTTGCAACACGTCTATCAAACCAGGAACATACAACACCCATGTCTCGTCACCACTGTCGGGTCAAAAGATAACGCACCACAGATGTTGCCCCATGACGCAAATAAACTCTACATGGAACACCATGGACACAACCTAGATCCACGGGCGCCGTTATCCTTCTCAAAGGCTTTGTTAAGAGCTCCCGCCGAGGCCCCCAATAGGCGTCCGGTAAGACAAGCAAAGGCCCTTTGGGGGCTCGTCCGGACGGGAAGGCGCCGGCGGGGGGCGCGGCTGCCCACTCGCAGCCCCACGTAGAGCCCTCCCCCACCCCCCCCCCCCGAAAAATCAAACTTTTTAAACGACGATTTCATTCAAATATTTAGGATATATTACAAGATTTGAATGAAATTTAAACTAAACTACAACGTGTTCACTGGTTGAACACGTCGTAGTCGCCGTCGGAGCTGTCGTCGTCGCCCTAGTCCTCCTCCTCGTCGTCGCCGCCTTGTTGTCGTTGGCCGCTGCCGGTGGGTCGGGACGATCACCAGCGCGCCTTTCATCACCGCCGTGTCGCTGAAGGACCACGCCGACGCCCCCTCGTCGGTCATTGGCTGCAGCGTGCTGTACGACTCGAGGATCGCGTCCCTGATGCCCTCGGGGTCGTCCTCCATCGCCGATGCCGCCTGGAGCGCCTTGAGCTCTTCGACGAGGCTGCGTGGGCGCTCCAGCCTCGGCTCCATCTTGGGAACGCGCAACCCCGGCTCCTTCTTGGGGACGCGCAGCCCAGGCTCCATCTTGGGCACGAGGAGAGGCGGCGCAGGGCGGCGGCGGGAAGAGGCGCCTCCTCCGCCAATGGGATGCCAATGCTGATGCCGCCGGAGCGCGGACGCAGGTGCGGTGGCGTCGAGGTCCCCGGCTCCGTCTTGGAGACGCGCAACGGCGGGCCCGAGCGCCTGGACGAGCCGCCGGCGGAGGAGGAGGATGAGCGCGAGACGGAGGAGGTTGGGGTCGCCGTCGTCCGCCTTGGGTCCTAGCGGTTGGGCGCCGGCCATTGGAGGCGCGGGTTGTTGCCAGCGTCGATGTGGGCGAGGACGGCCTCGAGGCTGAAGCCATCCTGCGCCCAGAATGCTTCCCGCCCGTACTTGTTCCGCTCGCTGGCGAGCGACGCCGGGCCGGGACCGTCCCAGCGGTTCCAGCGCTCCCGGTGGATGCACTGAAACTCGCGTTCGTAGAGCGCCGTGCTCGCCGGGTCCCAGCGGGGGTCGACGCTGCGCCGGCGTGAGGCGGTAGAAGTGCGCGTTCACCTCCCGCCTTCAGGACGCATCGGTCACCAACGGCGCATTAGGTATGGGCACGCCGGCGAGCCCGATGGTGAAGCCGTGCCCGGCGCACGTCCGGCGGGCACGGGTACCAGGCTTCGTAGAGGGCGTGCGCCTGGTGTTTGAGGAGAGAACGGCGGGGGAAGCCGTTTGTGACGAGGGGATCCATGGCGGCGAGGGGGCGCGGCGAGGGGAGAGGCAGAGCGCGGCGAGAGGAGAGTGCGTGCGGCGAGAGCGGCGGGGGTGGCATTTATACCCGGCGGGGCAGGCCCAAAGGCCGCCCCCGCATTAACACCGGTGCTCGCGTGGGGTGACGTGCGACCGCCGCGTGGGCAACGGGACTGGGAGAAAAGACGGCTCGCTGCGCGAATGGGCAAAGCGATGGCTCGTTGCGGCGCCTGGGCTTCTGCGTCGTCTCGGGAGAAGACGAAGACCGGGCGCCGCTTTGACTGGGCGCCGTCTCACTGATGGGGAGGGCCCCCGACGCCACGCGGCCGTTTCGACTCGTCCGGCGCCCCCACGGGAACCCCTGGGAGGAGGGGTTGAGCTGGGTTTGCCGGACGGGAACAACGGGGCGTCCGGACGGGAAGGCCCAATGGGGGGCGCGACAGGGCGCGTTCGGGGCCCGTCCGGACGGGAAAATGCCATGGGGGCGTGTTTGGGGGCCTCGACTGGAGATGTTCTAAGGTACTCGTCCCCTATCACCCTCTCTCCTGCTTACCGTGGTACACCTGTTTGGTGAGCGACGACTAAAGTTTTCAAAATTAAAAAAAGTGGGAAAATAGCGGTGGCGCACATGTTTGGTGCGCGACGGCTATTTGTTCAATTTTCAAAATAAAAAGGCGGGGCATGACGGGATCCGTGAAGCGCTGCCGACGTTGAGGTGGCTCGGGGCCATGGTCGAGGGGAGGAGGCGCTGCCGACGTTGAGGCGGCCGTGGTCATAGTGGATCCCTCATATGATCGCCTCTTACCACACTTGAGACATCCGACGAGCTCCAATTCATCAGCAAGACAAAAAAACGTGATCAGCCCGCCGATTTCGTCTTGGTGGATGGGATGAGACACACACCAGGCCCCCAAAAAGGGGACATGCTCCAATGACCGATCCCGCCACTCGAGACCTCGAGCCGTCTCTCCGGAGGCGACGGGGGGGGGGACATCCTCCTCTATCTCCCACCTCCCACCTTGCCGCCATCGGAGGCGCTCCAGGGAGAAGACTCGTGGACGTCTATGAAGGTGGCGGCAGGGCCTTTGCAACTTCACCTCATGTCAGGACTTTGATGCGCCGTGGCGGCAGCCTCAAAAGGGAGAGACTGCGTTGAAATTGCAGTGGTCGAAGGCCATGATTTGTGCGCCTGCCCCTTGGTCCCGCGGGTGGCGAGGGTTTGGAGGCTAGAGTTCGCGATGAGGGGGCCGCTCCCCCGTTCACTACACCGGTTCTGAAGGTGAAGCCTCCCCCAACTCTCTCCACTCGTCCTCCTACCTGACCCGAAACCCCGACAGCCTCCTCTTGCCAGTTCTGGGTATTTGCGAGGTGGTTGATGAGGGATAGTTTTAGTACCGGGGGAAACCCTTGTTCAGCGGGTTTTCCATGAGGAAGGCGATGCAACGTGCGTCGTTCTCCTTCTCGAAGGCTTCGCCGAGGTACTCGTCTCTCTCACCCTCTATCTCATGCTTGGAGAAAGACTTGTTCCCTGTTTGGTCGGCGGCGGTGCTACGACCTAGCTACCCTTCCCGGAGGCACCAACTTGGGGATGTAGGGGAGGTATTCGAGCTCTGCATTGTCTAGGATGGATGTGGCGGCTTGGCTTGTTCCACATCAGCATCTCATCGTCTGGACGAGCTGGTGCCTTGATCGGTGCTTCTCATTTCCATGCTGCCCCTGTTCTCCGCGGGTCGACGCCCATGAGCCTCGGTGAGAGGGAAAAGGGTTCCCCTTTGTGGCAACATCGGCACATTTGGACGATGAACGTCCAAGATCTGGTGGTAATGCTCACGGCGATGGTCTGGCCGTCTCTTCTATGGTTTCTTCCTCGGCGCATCTTCGTCTAGTGTTGTGCTGCGTTTGCGGTGGTGGTCGTCGATGGAGCCCAGAGCACTTATGGTGTCCTCTTCTCGAGCAACCTAGCTCTCGTGGACCTATGATGTTCTTGGGTGAACTTTCTTCACTCTCTCCCCCCCCCCCCGACGATGTGACGCCTTCAAGCCTAGGCGAGGGACATGTGGTACCTTCCGGCAGTGAAGACGGCGGGCTTTGGGGCTAGGTGTGGCGTGTTGATGATGAGAATGTGATGCTTCCATTGTTGTCTTCCTTGTGACCTGCATCCTTCCTGGGTGCTCGCTTTGTTGGGGCGCAAGCTATAATCTTGTTTATCCTATTTTTGCTTGTGTTCCCTATTGCCTTCAAGTTGTTTTTCACCAAGTTGTAATTGCTTTGAGGCTTTGTTAATTCAAACCTGGGAATTGTTTCCTTTTATCTAAAAAGAAATGGGGTGGAATGCACATGTACTACCTCGCCAAAAAATGTCTTTAGCTTGGAGACATACTTGACAACGTTGTATTGTAGACTATTATTGCCCTAAATCATTGTTGTCGAGGGCGACGGTGAATTTACGGATTCGACCAATGAATAATTTTTCACCATGTTGGCATGATGAACTAAGATAACCGGAAATCCGAATTATTAGTCAAAAGTAAGCAATGTTACTCCTACTAGTGTAAAAATTATTATTGGATAATTTGCAAACGTACAAGAGAGTTCTTCTTCTTCCCGGTGATCGACGACCATGGCCCAAAACAGTTGTAGTCGTTCCTAGCTTTGACCACCTCTGGGACCACCCTAGAGAAATGTCGTCTAGGCCCTCAAACTAGTGAGCAAGTTCGAAAAAAAGTGTTGAAAATTTGACCACATTGCCAATTGAGAGGGGATGGACGATTGGCATTTGTTGTTGCGTGGAATGATGACGTGGCGGGGGTTTGAATAGCTTGTAAAAACAGTTGTGATTGGGTCAAAAACATATCACCGATCTCTCTTTTCTTGGGCTCCCGTTGGCCCTCTGCGTGAGATTTGGGGAGGTCTTTCCATGACCGGTGAGTACTTGCTAAGACTGCATTATATTTCACTGGCGCGGTAAACACTTGTGTTCGCTCCGATGGTCAATTTGGGTTGCCTAACTATGGTGTGTTCTCAGATGAACCTCTCTGCTTGCCGATGGTGTGGCGCCCTACGAGCATAGACGAGATGGAAATTATCCTTCTTCGACGACACAGAAGGCGAGATGTCTCCAATTTCGAGCTCGGTCTCCTAGTGCTAGTTCCTTCTGCTTTGACCCTTGCCTCACTTCTCTCCTCCGCCACCGTGGAAGACGATGATCTCTACGTTCCAAGCGGAGTTTCTTTTCTTTATCTATTTTTTTTTTTTGTTCTATTGAGCTTTGGAAGATGTATCTGGACTTTGGACATGTCATCAATGTTTTAAATAACGGGCTATGACATATAGCAGCAGCCTCAGAATTAGTTAAATCAACGCTGCCATCGCGCCTAAATGGCGCTATATGCCACTAAATTAGCTAAATTGTATGTAGTCACCATTTAGCGCGTCCCTGCTAAAAACGCTATAGTCGCGATATAGCGTTGCTATAGGCCGGCATTTTAAACTATGCATGTCATACTGGTTTTATTAATTTAAAGCCGGCCCCTTCGAGCCTTTTATCGAAAAACTACCACAGTTGCGGTTATTGTTGAGAGAAAAAAGGAGGACTCCATTTGAATGGCTCTTGTATATTTATGCATCCAATTGTTATGAGTTAACATAGCTGGGAGCCAAAACAAGACTGATTTGTGCCCTATTTTTTATTGAAGTAATATCAATTTCCACGTGCACACAAAAAACATGGCATGCATGCAACTATCCGACGGGTAGTAGAGACCAGAAATTATAGAGCGATGGAAATAATATTAAGAGAAAATACATGGCTATCTTCTCCACTTGCTAGAGCCATGTCACGGCCAGGGACATTAATTAATACATCTGCATGCAGGTGGCAGCCAATTTCATGTGGTTCTCCCGCGCGCCCTTGAATTTCCTACAGTGACGGCTAATTAAAAGGTTGGAGCCTTGCGAATTATCTGGCGGGAAAGCCAAAGACGAGTGCAAATCCTGGTACACGAGCGCGCGAGCAGCTCCTCGACGCGTCGGTCCTCTTGGCATGATAAATGTGCTTTTAAAGACGAAAAATATTTTAATTTGAAGACTTATAAAATGTATTTATCTAAGTACGTGAGCGTGCTATATATGCAATAGATTATAAGTGTCGACATGACATCGCTCCGTGCCACCGACAACTCCACCTTGCATCCCCTAGCTAGCTAATTGACGGTTCACTTGGATAAAGTTCTTTTTTGAGAGCTTTAGGTTTTACTTTCTATGGAAACACTATGTATGTTCAAATTGGACTAAAATGGCTATTTTATAAAATGCACGTAAATTCTACTCCCTCAAAATGACGTCTCGGAAAGAAAATCGTCCGACATCAATACTACTAGTGTACAAACCATGTGCATGCATAAGTAGTTCTTCAACGATCCCAGCTAGCAACAAATTTCTTTTTTTTCGGACAACAATTTAACATCCTAAAAATATTTTCCAATTTCTAGTCATGCATCCTCATGTAGCTGTACGCGCTAGCTAGCTACCACCCAGATCGATCCAGGACCAAGATCAGCCATCACACGCAAGAGGAAATAAATTCTCCTTCTAGTAGGAGCAAAACCCAGATCGATCCAGGATCCAGAAGCAAAAGGCCATCATACCTAGATCGATCCAGGATCAAGAAGCCATCACAAGCAGAAGCAAGAGGTCATCTTCCTGATGACAAGACTTACCTCCTTCTCACATGGCATAAATATGGTGTACGTTAGTGGTGCTGATGGAGAGTGGCCGTGGCATACGAATGCCAGTGGGATGGACGTGGGCAGCCCGCGTCCACCTAATTTTGCCCGCCGGACTTAGGTGAGTTAAATGGGACATTATGAGGTGGGATAAATGGGATACAAAGGCCGCAAAAACTCATAAATGAAATGCGTTTCCACGGTGAAGGCTCTTCCTTGCATATTACCTGCCCGTGGTAGCGATACAAAGCAGTAGCAGCGGGATATGGCTAGGTGGGTTTGTCCGGTTTAACCCATATAGGATTAGTGGTTTTGTTGATATTCAACCAGATACTCATTCAGATTGGAGGATCGTGGGGAAACAAAAGGGGTCTCGTCCGCGTCGTCCCCGTGGGCGACCGGGCGAGCGCGCCGCCTCCTTCCGCCCCCGTCCTCCTCCTCCCTCCTCCCCCTCTGCCGCCGCCGGCGTGTGCCGCCGGGCAAGGCCCGCGTTGTGCTGGCGGAGGCGGCTCTCCTCTACCCGCGCGCGCGGCGCTCTGCATGGCCAGAAGCGGTCGGCGGCGGTGCTCTTCAGGACTCCATGGTCCGGCGTGGCCGGGTGTTGTGGGCGGCGGAGCGTCCCGGCAGCAGGTGGCGCCGGCGGCCGGCTCGGCCATGGTCTGAGCCTCTCGGGCCTCATATGGGCTTGAGCGGGCCGGGGCGCCGCAACGGCTGGAGCTTCCTGGAGGCGGTGGCAACGACAGGGACGGGACGTCAGTGACGGTACTACGGCCAGCCTATCGCAGCTGGGCGGCCGAGGCTTTACGGGCCCATCTGGGCTCGACCGGGCCTGATGGAGCCTGGTGTGCCCTCGCTGCTCTGTCCGGACGTTGACTACCTCACGACGGTGGGGGTGGGTTCCTCCCGTGTGGCTGCGGGGCTGTTGTGTGTCGTCTCGACGAGGTCGTGTGCCGCCACCTTGCAGGCTGCTTGCCGGTCTCACGAAGTGGCCGGTGAGGATGACCCAAGATCGTGGTGGCTCATATTGGTGGCTGGCGATGCTCGGTGGTGGTACTCCCTCGCGCCAGGGGGTTTGTGGATAGGGGTGGGAGAAATCCTTGTCATCTAGTCTGACCCGGACGAGGTGCCGCCATCGTGTGGCACCCTTCCTTCTTGGAGGACGTCGTCGTCGGAATCCCGTGCCCACGGTCCTCTCTGTGTCCGGGGAAACCCTAGGACCTCTGGTCTGGGTAGCAACACTGTGTCGATAGAGCACCCTCCCTAGAGGGTCTGCTTGACATGCGGCGCGTCGAGGGGTACCTGGATCACGGTGGGACGAAGAAGGAGGGTGCAGCGGTGGCGGGTCATCTTTGTTGTGTGTCTTCGCCTCGGTTTTCATTTCTTTTCCTCTTTGGGTGTGTTTTGCTGTTGTCCCAGTATTTTATTTCGGTCAAACCTTGTATCGGTATGGTTGCTATATTAATATAGCGGGACGTAAGCCTATTTCGGCGATTAGTGGGATTGTTTAGTAGGTTAAGTGGGTAGTTATTGGTGGGATGGCACATGGGAGTTGTGGGAAATCTCATCCCACTTGAAATTTTACCGTGGCAAGTAGGTGACACGGACCAGGAAATAAATTCTCCGTCTAGTAGGAGCAAAACCCATCTCTACCGAAGCACCCGCTACTTCATTACTTTGAAGCATGCGACATGTGTAACCGTAAGTGAAAACTTATTATTGATGGCAACGTGTTATATCTCGTTTAAAAAAATTATCTAGTCGATGGGAACAATATCGTGATGATTTTTAAGCAAACTGCATATCCCGTTATAATACAAGGAAAAAAAAATCACTTTAAGTCGAAGTGATTCCAATCACAAGGAAAGCATATATGTATTCTCATTGGACGGGAAATTGGGAACATATAATTTAACTTTGGGAATAATAGCTCACACTTGATCAACTTGCATATCGGTTCGGATCAACTGTGAAAATTGAAAACTCACACTTTGAATAGAACGAACTAAATTTTGTAAGGACTTGGCCTACATTTTATTTGGTATTTCCCATATGACTTAGTTTAACTTTAAAAATAGGATAGGTACATAATGAACTCGAGATAAATAAATCCTAATGTCCCCCAAGATGATTGACTTACGGCTTAACGGTGAAAATGCATGCACATGTTTCGGTTATGGGGCCATAGAACAAGGGACACATGAAATCACGTCGACAAATGGCCGGCGACTCCATCTTTGGGCATGAGTTGTTATTATGACAAGGGATAAAACAAATTTAAAATCACATATGCTTCATAGATAGGACAATCTCACAAAACCAGAATTAGAGCAGAAAGCTCCCACATCAAAGTGAATGACGAATTTTTTGTAAGTACTTGTCCTATTTTTAAGTTCATATTGTTCCAATGACTTAGTTTAATATAAATTAGAAAAATACCTGAAATCGACACACATAATAAAACATGGCATGTGAATGTTACGTGGCCCAGCGGGATGTGGGAATCATGAAATCGCGTTGAAAAATGCGGCAAACCCTTTACTTGCATGGAATCTTAATATGGGTGTATAAGATTGGTGTAAAGAGTAAAATCCACTAATAGCTCATATGACTATCTCACGTAAATATTGTGTACTTATAGTGGAAAATCCCACGTTGAATTGAGTGAACCAAGTTTTGTAAGTACTTGGCCAAGATTTGATTCGGTATCGTCCTTTGACTTAGTTTAATATTAAAAGAGGATACCCACATAAAATCATGACTATGATTAGGTTTAATATATATTTCCATCCCGCGAACTCAAACTTTCATTATCACATGTGTCTGTTTATCAACAAAACTCGTAGTAAAACCACGAAAACATATCCGGTTGACCACCGAGCTCCAAGACATTGCTAAGCAAAAGCTGCCTCTATTCATTATTTCTTTTTCTCACAAATACATGTCTATTGACTAACGAAAGTTGATGTTTGCCGTCCTTTTAGTATTCAAATATAAGGTAGATTAACAATGTTGGAGCCAACCGGTTATAGCTTGGACAAGACCTTCTTGTGGTCTCATTGGTGCAATTTTTCCCAAACAACCCCTACAAATAAAATGGCCGGCCCCCATCCTCTTTTTTAGCCATTGCACACTCTCTAGTTACTTCCCTTTCCATTTTGGTTCTGCGTTTTTTGCCCTATAGCATCGTCGACACATGACATTCATGATCATCTTGTCCAATCTAAATATTTATATATGATCCTTAAGGGACTTCAACATGTAATTGGTTATCTTAATTTAGTTACATATTGTTCTCAACATCCAGCATAAGCTAATACTCTAAATTTAACAATGGCTAAAGCACACACATGAATTTTAATTCATCCATTTTGACAGATCAAACAACCAAACATTACTTCATGATGCACATTTTCTTTCCACAAAAAGCACACTAATTTCAGAACATCTGTCGTTTACATATATTCATACTTGAGAAATGCATACGACTCGAGAGCAATACATTGTACCCCACATATAGTATAAACTTGTATCAACATGATTCTATTCCTCAAAAAATGGCACACAATAAGGTGCGAGTAGCAACTGCAATTTATGGCGGTCATGAAAACAAGTGTTAATGAGGAAGAGAGAACTGACCTCGTTGGAGTCCTTGACGTTGTTTTCTTGGAGACGACAACGATTAAATCGTCATGTAACAACCACAAAAGCATCATACCGGAATAAGAATTCATCCAACCCATGTCAATGGAGCGACTCTAGGTATTGACAGAGTCTAAGAGCGCCAAATTGTGGGACACTCCTCCGACAACTTCAGGTTCTATGGTCGCGCAGGTCTTTAGCGCACCGCCATGGACGACAGAAATCGACCATGGGTATGGGGAGAAGAGAGGGAGTGCGGTAGAGATGCAACACATTGGATTGTAGGCGGAGGAACCCTAGAGGACGGCCGTTCAACATGATAGGAAGAGCCAACGAGGATCATGACGAACCAGATGGAATTGAGACGAACGAGAGACAAAGAAGGAAACTGAGTTTGTTGGCCCACCTGTTGGCGCAAACATCAGTTTGAGAGGAAAACGAGGGACGACGTACCACGAATGCCACCAATGACGCTTTCATTGGAAAGAAAGCTAATCTCCAACTATATACGATGCATGTATCTCTCTTTCCCCAACACACCGCCATGGACTAACATCCTCTGAATGATATTCCTGCATGTCATGCATCCTCGTCTGCCCCCTCCGGAGCACGGATGCAAATGGTGCCCCAAAACCCGTAAACCCGATGAGTACCCGCACTAAATGGGGCGGGTTTGGTTGAAAAAACAAGACACACGGGTCCGCTTATCGCTAAAAAGTCAGACCCGTCGGGTCTAGCGGAGGCGGGTATGGGGGTGCCAAGACCGTACACTTTAACCCGCAGACCCGTCTATGTTGGTGGGCCCTCATGTCAATCACTAAAAAACCTCTAACAATCCCCAACCGCCCCCACACGTGGCCACGCCCACGCTCCCGACCTTGAGCACTGTGACCCGTGCCTCCAAGGACGAAGACGAGCGCATCGGCTGCCACTTCGACGAGCACTGCGCCGCGCCATCCATGGCTCCTCTACCTTCGGTGTGGATAGGGAGGTCGCTCCAGCCGCCGCCGATCTACTGCCTCTCGATGCGACACCCTCCTCTAGCGGGTACCCGTCGGGTCCCGCAAACCCGACGAGTCGAGGGTGTGATGTGATTCTCGAACCGGCGGCGGGTATGGAGGCGGTCCGCGAGGGAGGGGGAAGAGGGCCGGGTGTGGGTATTGGGGGAGGGGGCAAACCTGGCCCCAAAACCGGCGGGTGTCATCCGTGCTTTGGAGCCGTCTCGCCACATCCTTCTTGTTTCTTTTTACATTCATCCTTCATGTTTTTTATTCTCCATAACTTCTCTTGTTTTAAAATGGCTGGAGCAAATTTTAGCATAGGAGTTTCAGGGGCAGTTGTAAGGTTTTGCTGCAATATTGGAGGGAAAATTATTCAGCAAATGATTGAATTAATAGGAAAAATGGCCGCGAGTTTACTGGGCCAAACCCTCGAGATGGACAGTTATTAGCCGCAATCACTTGACCTCCCTCGATCTCTCCCACTCCCACCCACCCCAATCCCCATTCCCTTTCCCGTCGCCGGCCACAGCAGACGAGCCCTAGGCGGCCACCCAGCCTCGCCGGCGACCGGTGCAGCCCTCGCCAACCACGTACCCACCCCCACGTCTCCTCGACCCCCGTTCTCCCCAAACTCCCGAGTGCCCGATCTAGATGCGCGGCCGCCAACGCCCAGCACGACCGGGTCCCTCTCTGCCGACCGGGCCGTTTCCTCGGGTGATCCTCCTCCGCCTCCCATCATCCTGTAGACCGGGTGGAGCACCCCACCGGAGAGGATGTGCTGGAGCATCCGCGCAGGCCGGCGCCCATGCTCGCGCTCGTGCATGTGGCCAGCCGAGCCACGGCGAGCCAGCCTAGGCAGGGGGCGTGATCCTAGGGCCTGCGGGGAGCCATAGAGAAGAGCTGGCGGTCGCCTGCCTGGATCTGCTGCTGCCGGCGTCCACCCGTGGCTGCTCCTGCCTTCTCCGACATTCTTCTCGTGGCACAGAAGGTGGTCTCCCTTTCTCTCTTGACCCCTCCCTGATTTCCTTCGACCTGCTGCTCGTGTATGTTTGCGTAGAGTGCGACGGACGAACGAATGAGGCTCCGTGAGAACGAAAGATCACATTTTATTAGGTTTTGTTGTCAAGATTCGAGCCTGTGTGATTCGGCTGATTTTGGGGCAAATGTTTGCTCTGTTTTTCAAACCTGTGTGCTTGCTGCACTTCAATTTCCTACTCATCATTCTAGATCAGGTCCGAAAACCCGAAAATCGTTCTAGTGCCGATTTAACCCAGGATGTTCTACTTGTTTCTATGCTCAAGAATTCCTAATAATTCTTGGCGTCTGTCCCTAATGCCGGCACCTAAACTCTGTGCATTTATGCATTTTTGTTTCAGGAGAGGGCGTCGTCAACAGCTTGAAGCTGCTGGAGTGTGTGAAGGGAGCAGCAGTGCTAGTTAGAGGCCATGGAGTTTCTGGCCCCGGGAGCGCTCCGGCTGCCGGCACGGCTTCCCTGCCATCGGCTGCGTCCCTGGAGCATACGACCGGTCTCCCGCGTCGACGGTGCGGTCGTAGACTGTTTGTGGTCTCGCCTGTCGGTGGGACAGAGCCTCGTCATGCAACCTCGGGGCACTGAGATCGGCACCGGCTACAATCTATCTAAGGTGAGCTCTGCTCTGAGCTGTGGCCATCGTGCCATGGCCGCATTCTAGTTTGCATAGCTAGGTTCAGGGTTTTGTCCGGTTTCTGATGCGTGTATATCTATGCATTATGTGAACTATTTAATTTGATTGTCCCTGCATTGGGCAGATCCTAAATTTAGGTGTTTGGAGGGTTCCTGTGTAGATAGACTGCATTTTTACAATGCAACAGGCTTCTAGTGATTGGCAAAATACATATCATGTTGAGGATCATGAATTCCATGATTTCTTTTCTCCCATGAAGCACGATCTAGTGTTAGACATGAACTTCTAGTTGTGTATGGTTTAGTAGTGATTGCTGTGGTCAATTACACTAGCTAGTTAGGCTTATTAGCCGAGCTTCTCGCTTCAGTGGTAGAATGCATACTTGTGTTAACTATTGACTTGCTCTGGTTGAGCAATTACACTAGCTAGTTAGGCTTATTAGCCGAGCTTCTCGCTTCAGTGGTAGAATGCATACTTGTGTTAACTATTGACTTGCTCTGGTTGAGCAATTACACTACTTGGTGTGCATTTGACTGCCTGGTTACTGGTTTCTCTTGTTCCTTAATTGTAGTTTGCACTATCTCTAGTACTTTGTTGGTTTATTTGATGCCTGGGTTTAGCTACTAATACCCAGCAATTGCTTAAGTTCACTGACATGATATGGGTGATTGATTCTTGATATCTTTGAATCATGTTATGCTCTTGCTTAGCTTATCTATTATAGTTTGAGCTGGACAATTAGTCCATCACGTTGCTTCAACATACTTTTGATGCCATTATGCTGTTTGTTTTGGTCACACCAAAGCATGATCACCTTCCAGTCCTGTAGGGATTGTATGGAACAAAGCATTTATTTATGTCAGAATCTGTTGGTTTGGGTTTAAACTAGGCATTCTTCTGATGACACATGACTTGTCCCTGTTTGTCCTCGTGATATAAAGCTGGGGCTGTTATTTGCTTTTTTTGTTTCCGTAGCAGAGCTCAGTTAGAACCGTATCTGTTCTTCAACAGCATGATCTACTTGTGCAGGAAGTTGCATGTTCCGGCTACGGCGGTGGTGGTCTGGACGTCCGAACACTAAGGTCTCAGGCTGCAAAGCCCGCCCCACAAAATCAATGAGTCCCGCTTGATCTCGCCTCCTCCCGCCGGAGCACTCATCCTCCTCCTCGTTGCCGATGCCGTCGTCGTCGTCCTCGTGGTGCTCTTAGGCGTGGTGGCGGAACATCAGGTTGGCCTTAATTGATGAGAACTGGCCGCCAGCCCCATTCCCTTCATGGCGTATAAACCCCGGCATCGGTAATCATGGACGCCGGCTCTTATGCAGGTGTTTGTCCAAGTCGGGCGTGTCGGCCCGACTCGTTTCCGGTGAACTAGTATGGCAACGCAACGCCGGCGTACGTGTCAATTGACCAGTGATGATTGGAAAGTAGCATAAGCTTTTAGTCGCGTGTAATGACGAGGGCAGCTGAAGAAGAAGGTTTCTTCGGTTGGGTCAAGGAAAAAAAACACACGAGCTAGCTTTCTTTCTTACGGTCAAAAGAGGCCAAAGCAGAGAGGTTGAGCAAGAAGGCCCGACACGTTCAAAGGGCGGAGGTCCCTCCCACCTGCCCGAGCTGGGGGCGAGCGATCCATCCATCCTCCTTTTTTTTTTTTGGAATACACCACGAACGTGCAAGTATCAGCGAATAGCGATAGATGTAGAGAGAAGGATCGAGCAGGCCAGGAAGGCCTCTAGCATCCCGCCCCACGCCAGCAACATCGTACCCACGCCCGGCTTTGGTCGAGTCCGTGACCCAAGAAAAAGAAACACACACGAGCTAGCTTTCTTTCTTTCGGTCGCGAGGAACGACAATCACTCGATGGAACCTGTGCGGAAAGAGGGGTCACAGCGTGGAGGCGGACAAAGAAGCAAATCCATCCACCAGGAAAAATGTTATTGTGCTCATGTGCAAAACCATGTTCTCGGACAGGACAGGATGTACTGGGCGTGTAGATGCCTGCATCCCTAGTGCAAACAATACATTTAAAGCTTTGCAAATGCATTTTTTAATTTTAAATGTATCCAACCAAATAACGAAAGTTATAAGGAATCACTCGATGGAATCAAGGCCGCGGAGACGCTAGGGTTGCCGTTGATCAAGTAATTGACTTTCGTCTTGATGATCTCCTCGGCGTCCGGGCACGACGAGCTGTAGAAATTGTACTGCAAAGCCGCCGATGACTTAATGACGAGCGTAGCAAGGAAGGCCACCGTGAGCAGCTGCATGCATGTCAGCTTCATCTTCCCGAACTTGTTGACGAAAACAACAAGGCCGGATACACTATGGATCAAAGGGTAGCAGCTAGATATGGCTGAAAGAGTGTACGGTGTGCTGGCTGATGATTTGATGGGCAATGCATTGGATGTATTTATAGAGACGATTGTTCAGAATTATTATTCTTATTGCGTATGACACGATTGTTCAGGAGTACAGATGTATGCAAACCAATTTGACAACAGTTCATTTAAATAAGAGATTCGAGGAATAATTCAGAGAGGACAATACCGAATATTGGCCAGTTCCTTTTGTCTATGAACCACAACACAGCTAATTGATTTACTAAAATACCAATGCAGGTTTGACAAGAATATCAGATTGCATACTTGCATGCGTGCCAACTACCAGTAAATCCATACGATTATGTTAATTGAAGTATTTGACCTGTAACGACGTCGGTTGAGGCATTGACAACAATTAATACATGCAAGTAGTACTGTTAGTTGATGTTTTCCCTAATCGTACAGATTATAGATCATATATGTATATAGAGAGACGACGATCACACAGGTATGTATGCAATCAGTTTTAATATTTAATTTCAGTAAGAGATTTGAGAAATAATTTAGAGAGAACAAGAATATTAGCCGGTTCCCCGAATTTTTTTTAACCAGTTATGGCTATGAAACAGCACACAACTAATTGATCTAAAATACTATATGCATGCAGGTTTGACAAGAATATTAGTTTGCATACTTGCATGCATGTCCAACTACCGGAGGATCTCTACAGTTGTGTTAATTAATGTATTTGACCTTCACCGACTAGGTTGAGGCAATGAGGCATTGACAGACATATAGGTAATGTTAATGGCTATTTTCCCCTAATTGTTTTGAATTGAATTTACTTCTACTATGTTTTTGGCTTCTTCGTATTAATTTGACTTTGAACTCTAGTTAGCTACTCGTGTGGATCCACACACCTGGCCTTTTGTTTTCTAGAAAACTGACATTATATCCACTTGTCTCATCAACTGGACAAAGTTGTGTTATTTAATACATGTGTGCTTATTATTAATTGTTCTTTTCGTCTAATCGTTTGGAACGTAATTTAATTTATACTATTTTTTGGCCTCTTCTAGTGCATAGACATTTGACTTTGAACCCTATAGTTTGTTACTTGTCTGAATCCACATGTGTCTTATATCCACTTGGGTCATCAATTGGAAACCGTCGGTTAGCAACTGAAACCCACTTATTTAAATATATCCACTTACAAGAGAACAACCTATTTTTCGCAGAGAGAAATTATTGGTTTCAATTTGTCCTTACCACTTTACCATGCATCAGATTGTGATAGATGAGTACCCATATTTCTTGTTTGCTAGTCATGAGTACTAACTCCTGGATAAATAGGCAAGCTTCATCCCGCCTCCTGCAAGGCATTCTTGCACTACGTGGTCGGTAAGGTACAATTGCGAGCAGCGAGCTCAATAAGGTACAATTGCAAGCAGCGAGCGTCTTGAACTGGAACTTAGCCGAGTATAACATGTATGTATTTTCGTGCTCCATCTTAACGGCACACATAGATGTACGTATAATAAGAAGCTAGTGCGTGATTAATTCTCTAGGAATGCTATAACCTCACATAATATCTATTATTCTTCATCTGTAGAATGCTAAAGGAAATCTTCCTATAAAAAATTCAGAAGGAATTTCACATACATATGAATCTTTTTATAGGAAAAATAAATTTACTCCGAAACAACCAAATATTACCTCTCACTTGCTACCAATATACATGAATATACCAAAAATACAGATACCACGAAATCTCAGCTTGGTCTACATAAATAACCCAAGCATCATTGTTTCCCTTGAATTTCTTGCTGGCTAGGACATGTGAAATTTTGATGATCTTAAAATGGTTAATCAATTTAATATGTTAAACCTAGTGAGCACTGATGTTATTTAGGACGATAAAATAATCTATGAAAGAGAATTGGCTAAGACCACAACCAAATATGTGTACATACAATGGACCATATAAATAAACAAATGTGATTGTATTGTATGCTGGCTGATGATTTGATGGGCAATATATTGAATGTATTTATATTTTATAGAAACCATTGTACATATTGCAGATGTATTAATCAGTTTAAAAGCCTCTAATTTAAATAAGAGATTTCAGAAGTGGACAAGAATATTAGCGAGTTCTTCTTGTCTTCGAACCGCAACCATAGCTAATTGGTCTAAAATACCATACTCATGTTTCAAAACAATATCAGTGCTTACTTGCATGCATGTCCAACTACCGGTGAATATCTACATTAGTGTTAATTAAAGTACTTGACCTTTAATGAAGTCGGTTGAGGCATTGACTGTTTTCCTCTAATTTTCCTCTAATTGTTTAGATTGAAATTTACTTGTACTATCTTTTGGCTTCTTCACATTTGAATTTCAACTCTAGTTAGCTACTCGTGTGGAGCCACATTTGTCCTTTTGTTTTCTCAAAGTGATTCATCTACTCCATGTTCGGATAGGGGTGTGCAAACTAATGATCATTATTTGCGTCTTGTTCCCACTAACATTATACCCCAGGTTACTGTTGATGATCATTCCACAGATACTGCTGAAAATTCGGAGGAATTGGCTTCAACCGGAATATCAAATGATGTTACCAGCGCTGAAGAGGACAGCACAGATGTTCGTACTGAACTTACAGATCCCGAGGATGATTCCCCTCGGGTTTCCGTGCCGGCTCCCTCCTCTAACAGCAGCAGCAGAGCTGCTTCCAGCTCTCCTTCGTCAGCGGAAGGCAGCCCCGACCCGCACCCTTCCTCGGCCTCCGTGCGGGCGGGTGGAGCTGCTACGTCGGACAGTCGTCCCGACCAGCCCTCCACCTCGACGCGCGTGCGGTCGGGTGCTGGCCCTGACGCTGCATGCGGATCCGTTTTAATATTTAATTTAAATAAGAGATTTGAGAAATAATTTAGAGAGAACAAGAATATTAGCCAGTTCCCCGTCAAAAAATATATAAACAATAGCCGGTTCGTCTTGTCTATGAACCACAACACACAACTAATTGATCTAAAATAATATATGCATGCAGGTTTGACAAGAATATTAGTTTGCATACTTGCATGCATGTCCAACTACCGACGAATCTCTACGGTTGTGTTAATTAAGGTATTTGACCTTTCAAGACTAGGTTGAGGCATTGACAAACATATCGGTACTATAAATGGTGGTTTCCCCTAATTGTTTGGAATTGAATTTACTTCTACTATTTTTTTTTTGGCTTCTTCACATTTGACTTTGAGATCTAGTTAGCTACTCGTGTGGACCCACACCTGGCCTTTTGTTTCTAGAAAACTAACATTATATCCACTTGCCTCATGAACTGCACAAAGTTGTGTTATTTAATACTCTCCTCCGTCTCGAATTAATTGTCGTGGATTTTTCAAAATATGGATATATCAAGACGTATTTTAGTGTACTGATGCACCCATATTTTGACAACTCCAAGACGATTAATTCGGGGCGGAGGAGTACATGTGTGCTTATTATTAATTGATCTTGTCGTCTAATCTTTTGGAGCGGAATCTACTTTGTACTATTTCTTGGCCTCTTCTAGTGCATAGAAATTTGACTTTGAACCCTATAGTTTGCTACTCGTCTAAATCCACATGTGTCTTATATCCACTTGCGTCATCAACGGGACACTTTCAGTTAGCAACTGAAACACACTTATTTAAATATAATATATCCACTTACAAGAGAACAACATGTTTTTTGGAGAGAGAAATTATTGGTTTCAATTTGTCCTCATCGCTTACCATGCATTAGATTGTGACCGATGAGTACCCATATTTCTTGTTTGTTAGTCATGAGTAATACTAACTATTGGATAAATAGCCAAGCATCCCGCCGCCTACAAGGCATTGTTGCACTACGTAACACCCTCGGCGCGTTTCCATGCTGCTGCTGCTGCTGCTACAAGGACCTCGCTAAGAAAACAACCTGAACCTGCTATCTAATTCTAATTGACTCGCGTCGCGGAATGTCGGTCCGGTCTGGCCCACGTCTCTCTGCAAACACAGAAAAATGCACAACACAAGCACATGCACCGCGAATCCATCCATTGCCGCGTCTTGCAAAGCTGGCTCATATGTATAACCAGCCTCACGTCTATGTACTAGTACTTTCTTTCTTCTAATGCTTCCCTCAAAAAAGAAAAGTGCTGATATTCCGATCCCTCGTATACTGACGCGTCGACACAAGGAAGACATAGATTATGGGGGAGTCGTGGGTGGATCAAGGTTACCTGGCTGAGAAGAGGTCCGAGAAGATCGGCTCGCTCGCCACCCGTAGATCGACTCGACGACGGACTCAGCTGCTCACCGTTCCTCTTCCTCGCCTCACCACTCACCGAATCCAAACTCCAAACTGGGTCAGCAGAAGATCGAGCTCTACGGCAACCGCTGTCGCGGCGCGCCTACCGCCACGGTCCGGCCATCCGCCCTCATCCTCACCTCACCAAATCCAAACTCCAAAGTCACAAGTCACGCACGCGCACCCGCACGCGGTTTGGCCACATTTGCCTCCTATATATAGAGGTAGCTAGCAAGGTCCGATGTCTCGCTTCTTCCCTCTCCTTCTTCTCTTTCCCTGCTGTTGACAAAGGATGATGGACGGTTGATCCCATGGGTTGTGGCGCGGATTGATGACATGGCGAGTCACTTGAATGGCCTAGATGTGATTGCCTAGAAAACATATCACACAGATCGTCGCTCTCCCTTGGAACCGTGCGAGGGAGAGAATATAGAAGGCAATTAATTTCAGCATTGAGTACCATGCATGTTTGGCCCCGCAAGACCCGTACATGCAGTGGTTGTTTTGGGCTGCTGCAGTTATTGTTGAGAGAGAGAGAGCGCGACGGCAGCTTGAATTATGGGCTGCAGTTATTCTCAATAGAGAAAAAGGGGGCTAAAAAAGGGGAAAGTGTAGCTAATAACCCGGTATCCTTCTCTAGCTTTTGGTACTACACGACGGCTTCCGCCGACTAAGAATCCAGAATCTATACTACAACACGGCTGCTTCTCTGCATATCGCATCGACTCGACTGATTATGTTTCCCAAACATTTCCAGTTGACATTGGATCCAATGATTGTATTTCAGAAACGTGACTGGTTATATTTACACGCGTCTGCAGTCGACTTTGGATCGACCGATTATATTTCACAAACGTCACTCATTATATTTCACAAGCGTCTGCCGTTGGATCGACTGATTATATTTCACAAACGTCTGCAGTTGACGTTGGATCGACTGACTATATACACAAACTTCTGCAGTTAACATCGACTCGGATGAAAGCTAGCTAGGTCATGCCAATGATCGGAAACAAACATATGTATACAGCTAATTTTCCTATCTGAGGGATGGGAGCATATGAATACGCTTTGGAATGCAGACGTACGTTTTGGGAGTATTATTTGATCATTCCTAGTATAATTAACTTTTTTTGAGTGTTTAGTATAATTAACTTGCAACAAGCTAGCTAGGAACAGATACTATATATTAGCAACAGCTCCTCCT